>QAPG01000033.1:0-294417 GCA_004366825.1 Colletotrichum spinosum | reverse complement strand
GGGGGGGGGGGGGGTCTCACTCGGCGTCTTCCCATCTTTCCATGTACGAGTATACAGCCCCGACGGCATACTGGCTCTGGAGGGTGAAGTAGCTGTCCTTGCCCTGGACCCTCATCCTCTCCCTCAGAATTTGTTCGTGCAGGTCTAGAGCGCGTGACTTGTCACCGCTCTGGAGCATGATGCAGGCCAGGTCGAACTGGAAGCGGAGGATGAGCAGGGTGTCTCCGACCTGTTCCATCAGAGAGATGGACCTTTTGGCGAGCCTGATGGCCTCGTCAAAGTCATGCTGATGCTGGTACATCTTGCAGTAGGCCATGTGATGGGTCAGCTTCGCGAAGGAGCATGGGTCCTCCTCTTCGGACGTTATGTCGAGTAGCTTCTCGTAGCAGGCCACGTAGATTGGCTCCGCCTCCCTGAACCTGTTGCATTGCAGGAGGGAGTTGGCATAGTCTGCCTCGGCGCTCAACAGCCTCAGCCGATCGTCGTTCAGAACTCCGGTGGATTCCTCCGCCTTGACCGTGCGTGCTCTGTAAAACTCGAGAATCTTCCACGCGCGATCGCTAATCTCTCTCCGTCGCGAGATGCCGAGATATTGGAGGAGGAGGTTCATGGTGATGTGTATCTCGGCCCGGAGATCATCGTGGCCGGTGTCGAGCTGATCGAGGACCTTTTCGGCGGTCGTGAGCAGTCGCATGGCGTCGGTTCTCAGGAACCGCTGCCAGAGGTAGGAGCCAGAGGAGAACGCCGCCGTCTTTGAACAGCTCGGCCATCTCGAGAAAGGGCCTCAGGGTCACCACCGTGTTCTGGTCAGAGTATATGCGCTGCAGATTCGCGACGTGGGGCAGGTACTCCTTGAACCGGCTCCATTTGTGAGGCTCCGGCGTCTCGAGCGACGGCCGCGGGAGCCGTTGACGGACGAGCCTGACGGTCAGCTTGAAGAGATCGACGGCCTGGTTGGACTTTCGGTGGAGCTCTCTCAGGACGCGGTGCTGGATGGAGCGGTGCACGATGTACCTTTGCTTGCCGTTGTGGCTTTGCTCCTGTATAAAGTGCTTGGGCTTGAGTTCTCGCAAGAGGGCGCCGACTCTGCCGCGTCATCAGCTGGGCTGCTGCTGCTCAGGACGAGGGGAATTCCGGCCAATGGCGAAAACCTACCGCCACGGTTGCAAGTACGAGGGCTCCTTCTGGCTCTTGTCCAAGACGAGCAAGTCTTTCTGGACCCCGTCGCTGTCGAGAAACGACATGATGCGCGCAGGAACTTGCTGGCGTCGCTGCTGAGATGGCTGATGGACATCTTCATGATGGAATCCAGCCGGTCTCTGGAGCTCTTCACGTCTTCCATCTTGGAGTCCGGGTTGTTCTCCATCCACCACGAGTCCCAGTAGCTCGCAAACTCGGAAGGCCTGCAGTTCATCGCTTGGTCGTAGTCTCGAGGAACTCGCGTCCCGCCTTGGTCAGGGACTCCTGATCCGCCCCGGATGGCATCAGGTCCAGTCCCAGGGCAACCTGGTTGAAAGTCTCGGAAGCTCCCACCGGCGTCTCGGCCTGGACCCAGAATATGTAGTCAAAGGACTGCTCGTACCGGTGGGTGAACTCGATGGCGAGCGATGTCTTGCCCATTCCTCCCTCGGCGCTCAGGACGTACACCCGACCTGGCTCCGACAGTATCTTGTACAGGTTGGCCAGCTCCTTCTCACGACCTCTAAAGCCGTCGTCTCTGGGAAAGGTCCTCGTCTCGAAGACGGGGAATCTGAGCGTAGAGTCCGTATCCGATCGGTTCCGCTGATGTCTGACGGTACCAGCCTGAAAGGTGGCGTTCATGAGCTTCCTCACGCGCCAATCCCGCGCCGCTGCACCGCTATTCGAAGCATCCGACTTGATCTTATCCAAAGCTTCGTCGTCGTCTGAATAGTCTCCCAGGTCGTTCTGGTCGGTTATCTCGGCAGGGCCGGCGTGGTGTGGGATGAGATTGACTGCTTGATCGTTCGCGAATGCATGTAGCAACCGCATCTTGACGCCGTTCTCTGACATGTTGTCGCTTGCGCTTTGGGACATCAGCTCGTCGCTGTCTTCGTCGTCGGTCGACAACTCGCCGTAAACAGATCTGAGCGCCAACTGTTCCAGGTGCTCCGCGATGTGGTCCTTGATTTGCTCGGGGTCCAGCGGCGCCGGGCAGAGCGGACATCTCTCGCGAGGACGGGCGTCGCGCAGGTAGGTCGGTCGTAGGATGGATACCAGTTGCAGTCGTCGAACGTGCACAGGTACGCAAACAAGTCTTCAAAGACGTGTTCCTCCCAGCGCTCGACGGTATCGATGCGCTTGTCGAGGTTGAGGTCGAAGCCGCAGTACGGACAGAGAAACGGTTGGCCATCGAGTGCCCTGGGAGGAGGCGGGACCGAAAGAACGTCTAGCTCGTGCTCTTTTCGAGAGACTGGTGCGGACGATGGCTGAGCCAAGGATGGAGCGTAAGACGTGTGAGATGTTGCTCTCGAAGTCAAGGGGCGCGAGAAGACAGATGACTGCATGGACGTCAAAGGCTCTCCGTCCTCCTCGTCCTCGGACTCTGAACCCCCTGGTCTTGAAAGATCACTTGACGTCTTCTCGATGCGAGGGATGGAAGGGGTTGAAGGGTCACTACCTTTCCGGAGAGCTGGCTGTTGAAAGTTGAAGGCATCGACCGCGACATCGTATCGAGGGGCTCGTTTGGGACCGAGTTTGTAGGTTTCAAGCCTTGTGGCGATGGCTGCACTCTTCTTATCTCGAAGCAATCTCATAGACAAGTGTCGCTTCCAACTCGCTCAGCCCAACCTCTCGGTCAAAACCGGTGATGACCCAGGGAATAGCCTCTTGGCCATTTCGATAAAGTCTCTCGGTGAACCGTCGGTAGAAACGCCGCGGGCAGCAGAACTGGACGCGTTGGATCGGACGTCCAGGTCCAGCAGATAGGCTTCTCTCAACTCGGAGCTCAGCGAAACAATCTGGTCTAGGGAGTAGTTTACATCTTCGAAGATGTCAGAGACCTCGGCAGCTACGCCTGAGCTGACGTTTGGCCTCGCGGTATTCAGGGGATCTACATCTTCCTCGTCCTCAACCCCAGAAGTGTCTGCGTCGTCTCCGACGCTGGTCTCAGCCTGCAGAACGTCAATCCCTAAATTCGAACGAGGTCAGCTGGGTAAAAGGAAAAGTTGACGGTCCACAAACCCTCTTGGAGTGCATCGTGTAGAACAGCCAGAATATCCACAGTCTGGTCCCGAAGGCTCTTGTTGAAACGCAGCTCGCGATCCAGAGCCTGGGAAGAAGCTCCCATCTCATTGCCCCAGGCCCTGAAAGAAGAGCAAACGTGATCCACGAATTCAAGGTCAACGTCGTCGTGTACCTGCTTCAGGTTCTTGCTGATCATGTACAGACGTTGTAGTCCGTTGCAGCACTCTTCAAACTTGGCGGCTACGACTGCTCTCTCTCCGTTCTGCGGCCTGGGGTCTTTGAAACGACGAACAGCGCCATGGTTTTGCGAAACATGAAGTGATGACTTCATAACGACTAGAAAAGGGCCGTCGCCTCAGACTGCGTGAACTTGGAGGTATTCAGCATGAGACGCGAAGGGCTCGATATGAGGTGGGCTCGTCAAGGAGGAGAGACGAGAAGAGTAACACGCAACGATGAGCCCTTGCACATCCTACGTACGCCACGTAGCTTTCACGACTTGACGCCAACGCATTGTCAGACTCTGCTCGGCTGACCTGCTCATTTGCTACTCAACTTTGGAGAACTTCAAATATCAACAGCGGCATCTTAAGAAACACTGCAACAAAAACACCACAGAGCCGACAATGAACAACTCAGGCAACGCTGGCAAAACACAACTTTGGAAAAAGAGTTGGCCCCCTCGAGACGCGGCAAGCCGTGGGGGAATAGAGTATGGGATCCAGAAAGGCGCCACGGTGGTGGTCGACGGCACTTCGGCCGCTGTGAAACCGGCCAAGGCCCAGCCGTGGAAGAAGACCTGGCCGCCCCAGAGGCAGACAAACAACGGGGGTGAATGTGAGCAAGGCATCGAATACGGCGTCAAAGAGGGAGGAGTCGTTGTCGTGGATGGGACATCGGCCAACGTCAAGCCGCGCCAGCTCTTCCAAGGAGATGAGACTGCCTCGGGCCAGTGAAGAAACTTGAGGTATGTGAGGCTATCGTTTTGCACGATTGTGACTGTCCACTGACAACAGTAGCCAAGTCTGCGCAGTTTCTCATTTGTTGATGTCTTAGACGCAACCCGAGAAAAGTCGTCTTGCTGAAGGAACCCATCTAGCATACCCGTATCGTTAAACTTGGGGCTCTTAGTTGGAAATACAAGTCTTTTGATACAACGCATGGCGAGTTCTTCATGCTCGGCTCCTCTAATCTGCTCACTCAGCCAGTGTTAATAGTTGGCAAAGCATCTTTTGGTGAACCATCAGGATCTATGCAAGTGGACGATGGCTTGCACGCCACTGGACGGTCTCAAAGGCCACTTCCACCATGGGCCTGGGTCTCGTCCAAGAAACCGTCTCTTTCCTGGCGACCCAGGGCCTTTTCTTTCCTCACAACCCTGAACTCCAGAGGCAGACGGCCCACGAAACCGTTCTCAGTCCCAACTGTGACATGGGTCAGTACGTCTCCCATTTCCCAAAAAGAAAAATCCCAAAAAAAGAAGGAAAGAAAGCGAATGCTCAACTTACAGAACAGAATGGACGCCACCTCCATCAGGACGGGCAGCCAAGGCGTCAGCGCAAGCGACTGGCCCAGGCTCCACACATGACCGACATCCAGCGTGGCACCGCCGAAGAAGACGACGAGGATGACGAACGCCCCCCACATGCAAACGAAGTTGGAGACGGCGTACAGAACCATGGCTCCCCCGGAGACCTTTCTCAGCCACCCGGCCTGCCACATCTTGCGGCTGTTGCACCGGTAGAAGCAGAGCACGACGCCGAGGCACAGCCCGAAGAGCGGCGGCATCCAGATCATGGCGGCCATTGTGAACATGGCTGCTTGGATGGCGGGTTTGGCCGGGTGGTTGCGGGGACAGAGGTCGATTGCCGCCGAGTTGCGCACAGAGTCTTCCTGGGCGCTGTTGGTGCAGAGAACCCAGGCCGCGGTGTGGATGACGAAGAGGCCTGTCAGGACGGCGCCCTTGAGCCAGCTTCGTCGGAAGGAGTCCAGGACCAGCGGCAGCATTGCCGCGAGCGGATAGAAAGCGAAAGCGGAGGCGATGAGCTGGAGAGAGGAGTTGTTGTGACGACAGGCGGTGGGAGAGACCTGGTAGTAGATGACGGTGGCCTGGATGCCGAAAGATAGGAACGCGGCGGCGGTGAAGAGATCGTACGTCGTCCCTCGGAGAGCTTCGTTGATCCGACCGTACAGACCAGGGCCATCGTTCACCGTTGCTGGAGAAGGCTCCTCGGACACGGAAGTGCTCGCTTTGCGGCCCTTGAAGCCTCTCAACACGGCAAAGAAGCAGTAGATGGTCAACAAGACGGTCTCGACGCCATACGAGGCCAGAAGCTGTGGCTGGTTCAGCATCCGATGTCTACGAGTTCAGAGACGGACAACCCAGGTGCTCACCCCGACGCCGGCCAGCCCGCTGTCGACCTCGGAGCCGATGACTCGACACAGCTCGGGCCGACAGGGCGCGATGCCGCCCACCTGTTTGGACAGTATCGTCTGGGGCGTAGTCTGCGTACGCGGAGCAGTTTCTGGCCACGTCCAGCTCGTCCCACGGCGTCTCTCCCCAGGGAACGGTCGCCATTCTGAACCGGACTGACGCAGTTGAGTCGTTGACTTGGAGTGGATGGTTGAGGATCTGATTCTGTATTTTCCCGTGAGCCAAGTATTCTAGATGGAGAATAAGAGTCTAGATATCAGATTGCAGCTACAAAGTTGATCAGAAATGCAAAAGTCGTTTGAGAGTTGACAACGCGCTTTGGATGCGGCTCAGCCCCTGGAAGGATTCCATCATTTTACGTGCCGCGCTAGCATCCCAATCCGTCCGAATGCTGCAGCCTGCATTACCGAGATGACAATGTCTCTGGGCTTCCAGTTTTATTGGTCGATTGGTTCGTTGGTCTAACTATAGTGGTGTCGAGTGTTGTTTGTCAGGGACCTTCGTCTGGATCGATCGCTCCTTAGTCCTTGTTAAGAGCTCGAGTTGGTTAGAGAAGACACATCGATGGTCGTGCCAGTCAGAGAGTATGTAGTCCGAGAGAATTTGAGCCTCAGAGGCTTTTGTAGTTGTGACCCAAGACACATCCGATCGAAGCATCGCAGCATCGCAGCGCGACATACTTGAGGGCTCGCCAGGGATCAACTGGCTACCTCTGGAGATACGAATAAGGACATGAAAAGTATGCTCGAATCACCGATGGCACTCTCTCATGCCTGCCATAACCTCCCAATGTCAATCAAGATACCGAGTGTATCTGGGTTACCCTTGTGAAAATAAAATGTGCATGTGTATTTATACCGCGTTTTTCAAATCCTGAAGATGAAGAGGCGTCGTCTAAGTCGAGTACAACTCGGACGAGCATCTCACACCAACTTCGAGTGTGTTCTATCGCTCATACCTCTGTTCAGGCCTCAGTGAGCAAAGCGAAAGTCAAGCCTCTGCTGCCCCTCGTCCTTGGTGTTGAGCGAGTAATCCTCCTGCTGCTCCTTGGTCATCGCGTTCCACCTCCCGTCGCGGACCTTGTTGCGCCAGATGTAAAAGGCCTTGACGAAGTAAAACAGGACGACGTTGAAGCAGCAGACGCCGAGGAGGATCTTGTTCCCACGACGGTACAGGGGCTGGTCGTCGTCTCGGTAGATGTTGGACGCCGCGATGTTGCCGGCCTGCACGAACATGTTGTACAGCGCAGCGCTGACGGCCCTCGTCCTCACGGCGTTGCTGTTCTTGGCGTTCCAGCCGACGAGGATGGCGTGGCAGTATGGGTAGCTCAGCAGCCCGGTCAAGAGGGCGTACCTGATCCACGTGCTGGCCGTCGCGGGCAGGGCGACCAGCGCCACGAGCCACGGGAAGATCCAGATGTTGGCTACGGACGAGACGACGGCTCGCTCCTTGAACTTGCCCGACACCCAGGATATGAGCAGGAGGTTGACGGCGAAGAGGAACTGCGACGGGATGGCGAGGAGGTTGGCCTGGAACGTGGAGAAGCCCAGCTGGCGGAGTATGTACGAGAGGTACGTGCTCGGGGGAGACGGCGGGATGTACGCCGTCAGGCCGATGAGGTACAGCGGCCACTGCTCCCAGTCGCTCACGGCCTTGAACAGGAGGGACGGGCCGACGGCCTGTCGGTTGTGCATGTCGCCCTTGCTCGGGTCGTCCCGCAGCAGCCGGTTGACCATGATGAGCTCCTCCTCGTCAGAGAACCAGCCGTCTTTGCCGCGGAACCAGTTCCGGGTCTGACAGGGGCCGGGGGGCATCAGTCCCCAGGAGAATAGCCCGACGATGAGCGTCACGATACCCTCCAAGAGGAACCTGGGAGGCAGTCGTCAGCGTGAGGACCGAAACCCATGTCGTTTGCTTCTGCAGGGAGGGGAGGGACCGGAGGGTAAGGGAGGGACCGAAGGGTAGGGGAGCGAGGTGTGTGGACTTACAGCCATCTCCAACCAGACCATCCTGCGACTCCACGCATCTGGAGCACACCGGCGGCAACCAGGGAGCCGACAATGTTGACGGTGCTGAGGGCCGTCCAGAACCACGCAAGCCTCAGCGGCAGCTCGTTGGACTTGTAAAAGTACGTGAGCCACAGCACAATATCCGGGATGAAGCCTCCCATGAGCAGGCCAAGGCTGTTCCCACGCGTCAGTCACTCGTCAATTTCAGAATCGTACACTATCTGCAACTCACAGAGCCTTCACCGCGTAGAAGCCCGCTCGGTTCGAGAGAAAGGCCTGGCAGCCGGCCGTGATGGACCACCCGACCATGATGAAGGGGATCCACCGGTCCGCACCCAGTTTCTTGCTGATGAGTCCGCTGGGCAACTCCGCGGAGAGGAACGACAGCAGGAAGATCTACCCCGTAGTGTGAGACCTAGCAAACAGTACCCGATCCGTTTCAAAGTCACTGACAGTCTGGCCGTAGTTGAAGTCGTTGGTGTTCATGCCGAGCTCGGGAAGCTGTTTCCAACCCAGTTAGCGCCATCACTCTTTCAGCAATCATGTACTTCGGTCGACGGCGGCTCACCATGTTGTCGGAAATGGCTCGGTTAATGTTTCGTCGGTGAAGGTCGAGGGCGCAGAACATGACCCAAGCCCACAGCATGATGCGCTTGTCGATCTAAGCGCACGAGGGTTAGTTAGCTTCCGCTCGACACCTACACATTTCCCACACAAACATCCCGGCCAACCCAGAGTGGGTGGGACACCGGGCCGCACCGCTCGTACCTTTCTGACGAGTCTCTTCTCGGCTTCGGCCGACCATTGGAAGCCGGGTTCGAAGCGGTGTCTGTTCTCGTACTCGGCCTTTTCGTAGACCTTGCGCCAGTAGTCGGCGATGCTGGGGTCCGAGAAGACGTGCTCCTCCGTCGAGCCGTACGGGGGCGGCGGCGGCGGCGGCGGCACATCGGTCACGGACGACGTCGGTGTGTCCGTGGCCTGCGACTGAGAGGTGTTGACGTCGTTGGTGTCTTTGGAATCGCCCTTGAAGGGCCCTCCCACGTCGTGTGAAGCCATGACTTTGGAACGGCAGCTCAGCAAGACTGGACAAGGACGCAATTGGGCAGTTTCTTCACGGGCGCAAAGAAAGAAAAAAGTCCCAGCCGGTGTTGTCAGAGCCTCGACGAGCAAGCAAGCAGCATCACCACCCGCTCCAGTGTACCAGCAGCGCGGTACGGACAGGCCTCCGCGGAGATGCAACAACCTTTATACAAGCCGTCTTTGACGTCCCGGCAATCTGGGCGTTGGTCTCTTAGTCGGAACGCGTCCCAAACCTCGTCATCCCAAAGTCCTGACGTCCATTGACAGGGGTACGGGACGGAAGGATCAAAAGTTTCTGCAGTGTAGGCAGGTGTGTCGCGATGACCCAGGCCGATCGCACCATTCACGATCCGGGAGCCCTTTGGCAAATGGCTTGCCTTATCTATGGTGCAATTGCCCGTCTGGATTGCGCTGTACAGCAGCACTCGAGCGGCTGAGCGAGTCGTGGACATCGGGCCGTGGGGGAGAGAGAGAGAGGTGTCATTCGTAGTGGCTCTGGAGTCTGTAGAGAGAGAGAGAGAGAGAGGTCAAGCGTCCAACAACCGTCGTCTGGAGCTGGGTACAAGTTCTCGCCTACCGAAGCGATCGCGGGCCAAGAAACAAGCTTACAAAGGACTCGAATTAGCGGAAGGAATCCCGGATGGATCTCTTCTCTCCGTGGGGGGACACATCGGCTTCGTTGGTAGTCGTGGTAGTGTATGTGAAGCATCTGCCGACTGGGGAACCCATCTTGGCTTGGATGACGAGCAATTTGCCAGATGTGGATAGCCCGTTTCGTTATGAGGATGGTAGATCCATATCCCACCTCTTGGCCATCTTCATCGTGTCTTGGACGGTATGAGCACCAGTACACTACTCGCTGAGCCAGTCCTGGCGAGAGATGATTGGAGGTCCCATGTGGCGTCATCTGAGCCATGCGATGGCGACACGAGAGCTCCCCGTCCAGTGTTGAGAGGTTGACCAATCAGATAACAGACATGTCGACAGCCCACCCTGGGCCTCTGCCGCCGAGCCAACCCGTCGGAGCCCAGGCCGCACCTCGCTTCGGTTACCCTCAGCTATCTTCATGCTAGTCTTTTGTCTTTGGTCTTTGTCACGAAGTGCCGGGGGACCATGGCACGTTGATGTTGGTTGCGCATGGCGTAGGACGCGATAGGACAAGGCCTTCAACGCGTCTCTCCTAAACCGAACCATCAGCATGGTGTGACTGTGCTTATCGAGACTCTCCTCGCAGTCGGGTATAGTGATGAGAAAACAAGGTGCCATGACGTGCCAGGCTCTCGTAATCACTTTGAATCGGAATGTTCACATCTTGTACATACTGGCTTCCCCTACCCATCTCTCTACATTTGGATTCCCAAATACTGTACTTGAATCCCCAAATTACTGCCCTGCGTTCGTCGGTATCATTCCCAAGAGAGACAATATTGAATCATGAATCTTATTCGTCGCCAAAGTGGCATCTTCATAATCCCAGCACTCGCCAGCCGCCATTTACCAGCTCAATCATTGCTATACCAGCATGAGTGAGACCTAAATCATATTTAAAACACGCTCATAATTCCATCTCGCACACGTATACATTCCCCCCTTCAGCCCTTGAAGGGAGTCTCGTATGGCCTTTCGGCCTGGGGAGTGATTCTCGCCAGGTGCCTCCTCGAGCCGTTGTTCCAGTCAATGAGCGCCGAGTGCTGCGTGACGCGGTTGTCCCAAACGACGACGGTTCCCTCTTCCCACTTGACGCGGGCGTGGAAGTCGGCACCCCATGCGATGTGCTCGTAGAGGAACTTGAGAAGGGCATCGGACTCCTCCTTCTTGAGACCGACAATCTCACGGGTGACTTGAGCCTGTGTCAGAATCGAGCCGGTATGCTACTCGTTCATAGGTACGCCAACTCACACTGAGGGTTGATGTAGAGCGCCTTCTCCCCGGTCACGGGGTGCGTGCGGACGATGGGGTGGGTGTTGGCCACGGGCTCGCGGCGCTTGATGCTGCCCTTGTTGACGGAGGCGGCAACCTGCTCGACGCCGGAGTGGACGGCCTGCAGGTCGTGGAGCCTCTCCTGGAAGAGGGGGCTCAGCCTGTTGTACGCCTCGACGGCGTTGCAGAAGAGCGTGTCGCCGCCCGTCTCGGGCCTGTCGAGGATGTACAGGAACGTGGTGCCGGGGGGCTGCGCCTCGTACGAGACGTCCGAGTGCCACGCGACGGAGCTGGTCCTCGTGGCGAAGAACTTGTCCGCCGACCTGTCGCCCGCCGCGCGGTGGACGAGGTGGATCTCGGGGAAGCCCTCGGGGGAGCCCGAGGTCGGGTGGACGTGGTGGCGGCCAAAGTAGCCGCCGAACTCGAGGGCCTCGTCGATGGGCAGGTCGGCAAAGTCCTGGCCGCGGAAGGCCACGACCTTGCGCTCGGCGACGAAGCGCGCGAGCTCGTCCTTGCCGGCGTCGGACAGCCGGCTGAGCTGGACGCCCCGGACTTCGGTGCCGATGGAGGGGGTCAGGTCGGCGACGTCGCCGCCCTTGAGGAGGTTGGGGTAGCTGGGGTCGGCGTCCCTGCCGTGCTCGACGTGCTGGAAGGGCTCCAGGGGAGCGTACTTCTGCTCGGGGTTCCACGTGGGGAGGTAGTGAGGATACTACGTCGGTGACGGTTAGCTTTTTACACGTCCTAATAAATAGTAGTATCACAAGGGACCCTTCGAGCTGCAGCATTACTTACCTTTGCTCCCTCGTGACCTTCGCCTCCCTTGGCCTCGGTGTCCTTGTCGTAGGTCGTAGGGCTGAGCTCCTTGTAGTCTCCGGAACCGTCGGCGTAGAGACGGAGGTTGTTGACCGGCTTGTTCAGCGCGTCGGCCACGGTGGATGTCGCAGTTGCTGAGGGGGCCATTGTGATGAGACGAGAATGGTGTGAATACGAATCTATTTCATCCAAAACTGGCAGTCGGCTTCACAAGTTACGCTCTTATCCTTATATAGATTGCCCCTCCAGAAGCATCCGTGTCGGCATGTAGCCGACGAGGGGCACACTGTCTTCTGGAAAGATTGCATGCTGGCAGGGATTCGATGGCGTTGGCTGCCCGGCCCTCTCGCACGCAAAGACACCCAGCGGTCCCAGCCGACGCGGTGCCGACAGTGAGGTGCTCCTATTCGACGACGACGGGCTTCCGACAGACACATCAGACGGATGGGCGCTGGCGCTGGGGCGCGTGGGATGGAGGGGAAGATGACGCCATTCATATCAAAGAGGGTGGCTTCGCGTACTGGCCCCGGAGTAGCCTCAAGCACATCGTGGATTAGAAATGATGTCCGGCGCGATGTTGCTATCTTGGGGGTCAAGCACGCAATCCGCGATCCGTCTGATGCGACTCCTCCGGTGTCAGAGGACCCCGCAATCTGCACAGCCCCGGAAATCTTGGTCCGATCTTATCTTTGTACGCCACAGGAGTTGAAGGAAGTGTCGGTTGCAAATTGACTGTTGTAACGAAGGAGCCGGTGGCGAGAGATGATCGAGGGGCCTCGCGACGGCTGGAAGACGGGTACATCGTGTCCGGGCAGAGTACTCTGTCCGTGCGGTCCGGATGAATCCACCAAGTCTCCCGCTCAGGAGGATTTGACGGTGGCGATCGGGCTATCGGTTCGGTAGTCGGCTTCTTGGACCAAAACGGGGGCCACTTCAGAGTCATGTCACCGTTGTCCCGGTCTCTCCCGGTTCCGGAATCGGTGGCAGTGTCGGCGCTTCTTTCGGAGAACGTCCGGCATCGGCCGGCAAAACAGTGACGAATCAGGTGTTGCGAGTCTGTCGACATACATCATTGTCGTTGGCGTGTCGACATCATCCCCTGCAGGATTGTCATCGAATGGGCACAAGTCGAACGATGCAGCTTACGATGGCTCGTTTCGTCGGAAGCTCGCCATCCCACCATGTCATCTCTTCCCACGTCTGGCGTTTGAATGAACAGCTCTGCTTTTTAAGTTTCAAGTATCGAAGACTGCTTCTAATTTCTCTCTGATTTGGAACTCCATCGCAGTAGAAGTATTTTCCAACAGCCTCTGCAATCGAAGTTTACGAGTCGCCATGGCTTCTCAGGTATTCAAAGCGGAACTTATAATGGAGACAACGAGTGGCAGTTCCTAGTATTCACTGGCTAGCCTGAGGCCTGAGTCTCGATCGAAATTGTTCAAGCCAAGATGGTCTCATAGTACGCAAAATTGCCAGCCGAGTTACTAAAGCATCAAACGCAGTGTATTGCGGCTGGATTGGTCGGTGCATTGCAGTCTACCTTTAGCCATGCGTACTCCCGCGTACATCTCAGTTGTTTCGCAATACTATGCTACTTCGCCTGTACTGAGTGGAACAATATTCCTCAAATGCTGTCGTTACCTTAATCTCCATCAAACGTGTGGGTGGCGATGTGGCCGCGGCGGTTTCATTCATCTAGCTCTTAAACAGCCATGCCCGTCTCTCTTTGGTGAGTTTGAGCACCAGCCTGCATACAAGATGTGATCAATCAGTATCGGAAAGATCATAGGAGACCCTGCCACGTCTCTGTCTGCCCGGCCTCAGTGACAACGGCCAGAAGAATCGAGGCAGAAAAGGGGGCGGACATGTCTGCCGAAGTAGAGGTCTCCGGATATCAGCCGGACCCGATCCGATATAGTGGGCCCTCACCGAGACGGCCTCCGAGAGCTAGCTCCGGTGATTGCCGTCGACAAATACACCGACAAACTGTATCCAGTCTCTCCAGCTTTGCATGAAGCAATTTTTGTATGTTGTTCCGACATTCTGTCAATCTACCCTTCAACAAGCGACAGCGATTGCATACATCCAGCGGCACTATCTCAAGCGACCAGGCCGGTTCCAGTGCTCGATGCAACTTTATAATTATTTCTGATATAAGGCCTGCAATGATTATTGAGGGGAAAATAGAGCTGCTTCTTTTTTTCTTCTTTTTTTTTCCCCGGTGTTTTGCAGAGCAGTTTGCGACGTTATTCTGTTCCGCGTCAAGCAAGAAGGAGCAACTGACCACAGCATCCAGCCCAGTCTAGCCATGAATCGGGAAATTCGAGGTTCAGGCGTTGAGCGTCAACCACAATCGCCATGCAGTATCTACATCGCTATTGTAGTTCGAGGCAAACAAGACTTCATCCTGTTCCGTTATCTCCAGAGTGATTGTCCTGAATTCAACAAAGGGGCAGGGAAAGAGCAAGCGGACCCAGCACGTGACGTCATACCGTTGTGCAACGCGCCTACGTCACTCAACATTCCATTGCACCTTCCCTCTCCTAGTTGTGCCTGGAAATCGCATGTCGACTCCTCTTTCCATCTCAGCCTCAACGGATACCAAACAATACAACCTCACGATACTCATTCGTTGGGCAACTGATCTCGCCGCTTTTATTCAACTCCTCGCTTGCTCTACAGTCTACTCGTCGCGTACGACCTTTGCACCTTCATCGTACACACTCACTCATATACACATTCACACGCACATATATACACGCTCCTAAGCAGAGTCCATCTAATCATCATGGCTGAAGCTGTCGCTGGTGCCGTTGTTGCGGAGCAGATCGTGTCGACTGGCCTCCAAGTCGGAGCTGCCGCCTCTGTCGCTCGCTCGACACAACCGCTCAAGGTCTCTCTCTCTCAGATTGCCACGACCCCGCAAGATGATGCCTCGTGAGCCACACACAACCCGCACCTCTGTCACTTACAATTATGCTGACATCCCGTACAGCCTGTCACTAGCTCGCTCCCACCACTCCGTCACCGTCATCAATCACAAGGCCTGTATTTTTGGCGGTGAGACTGCTGATGGAGAACTGTGCACCACCGACTTCCACGTGCTCTCGCTCCCAGCAGTCACAAACGGCGAGCCCGTGGCCGCTTACGCATGCTATCCAGCCTTCGCCATGCAGGACGCAGAGACGGGACAGACGTATGTGCCCTCTCCTCGCACAAGACACGCTTCTTGTGCACGTGGCCAGTTCACAATCATCCACGGCGGCGCCGATGGCAGTGGCAACCCCATCGATGAGACATGTCTATGGCTGTGGGATTCCGAGAGCTTGAAATGGACAAGGATGGAGGCCGTCAGCCAGATCGGCAAGACTCTCGCTCCTAGGTTCGACCACCACATCTTTGTCGACCACGCTCAAGATGTTCTCGTTCTTCACGGCGGTCGTACGGCCAAGGGCCAAAAGGCGAGTACCGAGACGTGGCTGTACAACTTCGACACCCTGGCATGGACCGAGTTGCCGGCCTCCCCGGAGCCACCCACCGCTGCAGCTTTCGTCGACAATGTTCTTTACACCATCGGAACCGACTCGGACATGAGCGGTGGTATCCACTACCTGGACCTCAAATCCAACGCCACCGACCGTGAAAAGCCCAACGCCCTGGAGTGGAAGACGGTGAACTTCCCCACCAACCCTTTGGTCCCTGGCCCTCGACCTCGCGAGGGTGGAGCTCTCGTGCCCGTTGATACTGGTGTGGGCCGTCACTACCTCATCTACATGTTTGGCAAAGACGACGCTTCGAGCGGGATAGACTTCCACGCCGACATCTGGGCCCTGCAGCTGCCCAGTCACGGTTTCACCGCTGCAGCCCTGAAGGACGCAATTCGCGATAAGCTTCCACGCGTAGACTCGGGTGAATTTAGCTGGGCAGAGGTCGAGCTCGTGCCCACTGAGGAGGTCAAGTCAGAAGGCAAGGCGCATCCCGGCCCCCGAGGCTTTATCGGCGCCGGTGCAGCGGATGCGAAAAGCGTCGTCTTCTGGGGAGGTGTTAGTGCCAAGGGAAAGGAGGGCGACGGTTGGCTTTTGCAAGTCCGATAAAAGGCGAGCAGCGTGACGAGGTTGTCTTCCGAAGCCAAGTAGATTCACTGATGGATTGGGAATTCCAGACACGATGAGATACCAATACAGTATCACAGAACCCAAGCGATTCTTCTCTGCACAAGTGCACGTGTCGGTTGTCCGCCTCGCTGACCCAATTCTGAGCCCTCAATAGGTACCTAAGAAGAACAGCCTTTCTCGGCGTTTTGGGCCTCAAAGTCAAATTGGCGAGTCTACGGAGTCTTTGGGATCTTCATCCAGGGGCCGACAGAGAAGGCCATCAAGGTCCTGGACTATAGTGTGTACAAATAGGTGCAAATGCCCAGAACCGGAGGCTTGAATCTCGAATCTCCATCTTTCTCCCATCCCATAGACGAGCACCGTCAACTTCAATATCCTCAAGAGTCTCCTTCTTCAGCCAACAATGAATTTCATCGGCAAGATGGGTCAAGCATTGTCACAACAAGTGACCAAGGCCAACACCGAAACCATCGTCCGATGTGACTTGGAGGTGACCCTCCAGAACGACAGCACCGAAGTGGGCAAGTTTTGGGTAGCCAGTCTATGTATTAACACCCACGACGTCGAGAAACTCATGAAGAAGGGCTTCAACTTTTCCAAAGCGCATGTTGTTCGTGGAAAGGGGGGCATCCTGCCGAATACTTGCCCTTTCCGATATTCGAGCTATCAGGGCAAAAGTTTGAAGCATACGAGACATCACATCCTCAAATGTCCAGAGGAAAAGTGGGAGGCACACCTTTATGTCATGGCAGAGGACATTAGTGCCCTGGGCCAGTTCCGAATGCACGATATGCGAATGGATCGCATCACGCGCATAGGGGCTTTGGGCTCCAATGGGATGAAAATTTACAACTACGACGCCAAAAACCCGGGACACAACTACAACACTCTCCTCGAAGATGTCGCGTTGCCGGGTGACTGGCCCTGGCCGAAGAAGGAGGACATCTCTGCCGAATGGAAGCTCGAGTCCATCGACGAGAAGACTGCCTAGGGGTTTATCGAACGAGGAGCGCTTCGGACTCGTGGATACCCTTTTTCAAGGACCACTGAAGCTTGGGAACTGCTTCTTCTCTGGAACACGGAAGGCGAATGATGGGTGGCAATGTCAGCGTTGGCTGGTTGCGGAAGGGCAGATGCAACGAATCAGTTTATCAGCAACAAACGATACACAATGCACGCAGGCGGCGTGTTGACATCAGTCAGCACCGACGATTGGCGAAAATGATGAGCTGTAGTCGGAGTAACGGTCGGATCAAGTCGCGTCCTTGTGCGGCGTCCTCCCTCAGACTCTGAGCACGTCAAAGCGTGCGAGAGCCTGGTAGCTACCGCTGACAGTCTACATAACCTCACTTTATTATGAGCTTTCGTCCGATCAATCTATTCCCGTCTGCTGTCTTGTAATGATGCGAAGCCAAGAGGATGACGATAGACAGGCCATGTTCTTACCATCCACCACCCTCACCCGCCTTTTTCTCTGAGATAAGGAGGACATAACAGCTGCTTTGGACCGAGCCAGGCAATAGCGATGATACGTAACGACAACAAGTCGGTATTTGCCGGTCAATCTCAGGTAAGCTGACGTCCGGTCAGACCGTCCGAAGCAATGTAAGCACGTGCAACGATGAACAGCAACCCAAACTCCCGGACCAAGACTCGGCGACTGAAAGGCGTCGGCATGTCATGAAGTACCGTGAATATTCAAGCCAGAAAAGCGCCAAACAACGAGACTAAACGTTGTAGAACGTGTTCTATTCCGAAATGGAACTAGACGCAGCCATCCCGGCTAAAAATCCCACATGGCGTAGTCCGTCCAACGTGGATCGCATTCATGGAAACGAGTGGTCCCGTTTGTTGCCACGCTCGGCGGAAAGCCCCTGTAGATCCCATCGTCGTGGATCCCGGATGGGTATAAAGAAGAGGGTTCCCCTTGGGCTGGTAATTCGGCTCAGTGAACGTCCCTCAGTAGCGATAGAAACCACAGTCACTTGAACTTCTCGTCTTTGCAAAAGCAAAACAAAATGACCTCTGAACCCCCCTCTTACGACCCTCTCCCCGCCCCGCGGCGGATCCTGACAACCCACAACGACGCAGGCCAAGCCGTGCTCGACGCCTCCCTACCCGCGGAACTCGAAAAGACGTCGATACCGGGCGTGGACAACTACCTCGCCTACACCTCGCCCGCCCTGCCCGCGCCGCTCGACGGGGACGGGGACCTGCTTCACTACAAGTCCAGCCTGCGGGACGGCGGGAGCAGCGTCGGCATCGCGGTCCCCGGCGGCCTCGCGGCGCGCGTCGTGGACTTCCTCCCCGGCGGGCCGGAGGCGCCGCTCCACCGCACCGAGAGCGTCGACACGGGCGTGCTCGTCGAGGGCCAGCTGGAGCTGTTCCTGGACGGCGGGGAGACGGCGGTGCTGCGGCGCGGGGACGTGTTCGTGCAGCGCGGCACGATCCACGGGTGGAGGAACAGGAGCGACACGACGACGGCGCGGTTGTTTGTCGTCCTGGCGGCTGCCGACATGCCGACGGTGAAGGGGGTGAAGTTGGGCGAGGAGATGCCGATTCCGGGCTTGGAGGCCAAGTAGATGGTGTCACGGCGGGGGGGGGGGGTGGCGTCGATCTGTTGCAGGGTGGAAGCTGGACGGGTGAAGAAGTACATGATCAACGCAGATCATGGGTAGCCTATCCAATTCCACCATGGCGATTGGGGTATTTTCACGGACCGTGATGCGGGAGTTGTATCGGCAATCTTTGGGTGCCTGGCGCTTCCTTCAGAAGTCTGTTCATGTGCTCATGGGGCTTAGACATTCTCTAATCCGTGGCCCGCGACCATGTCGTGTACAGAGTGATTGTGATATTGCCGCAGGCAGCTGTGTAAGTTGATGGCCAGTGGATGAACTGGGGAGTGTGAGAATTTGCTCATGCGGTAGAGCGTGAGGGACTTGGTAACCGTCTGGCTTCGTGACTGTGTTCGCGACGGAGTGTCGGGTTTGACGTGTAGTTAGCCTGATTAGTGTGGGAGCATTCGTCTTTCTCTCTGGCGTTGGTAGAACGAGCACGAGAATGGAGTCTGATGTGTATCTTCAGCGCGGCTTGACATTATGAGAACCAGTGCACCAAGTTTCCAGAGCATTGGCTACGAAGCCTATAGTGTTAGTATCTCGGAAGCAAATGTGTGACTCAAGGGAAGGCCTTCAGTATCTCACACAATGGCCGTTGCAAGGTCTGTTTTAATCGCATAACTTGGTCGAAACTGTAGTCCGTCCAAATGGTACTCCTTCAGAACATACTTTGATAGCTAGAGCATCATTGAGTTGAGTACATGTTGCTAACAGTCAACATTCACAACTAGGCGTTACGCGGACTGATCATCTGTTCCGAAGAAGGTAAGGATACCAAGGATTCACCCAGCGATCGTTCTCTGCGGAGCAAATTGTTACTGCATAGGGTCGGAGGACATGACAAGCTGTTATGCCAGGAGAAAGCATGGAAGTAACATGATTCTGAACTAATAAATCCTGCGCAATCTACTTAAGCATCTCCGTAAGCCGCCGCCGCACTTTAGATCGAGACAGCCCAGCCCAGCTAAAAAAGCTCCGCACGTGTCAAGGCCAATAAAGCGTCTTCCCGTACGACGACGCTCGAGTCTTTGCCTACGGACTTCGTTTAAGCCGCCTCGGGATGGGTTGTCCAGTCTTTCCCGAACTAGCCAAAGAGGTAAGCGTTGCCAATCTACTCCATGTGACCTTCATTTAGAGTTGTTGGACTCTGAGAATCACTCTTTTAGACATCTCAAACCGAGCAGGCCAGTTGCTCCGCCACGCAATAAGTTCGGGGACTGCTCAAGTCACACCGAGGCAATTGATAGTCGGGCCAAGGTTTGATAGGTTCCCGGATCTGGCGGCAAGACTGTGCTCCGGACATCGTGGACGCTGGAGCCCTCTGCTTTCCAGCCCAGCGGCGCCCTTTGAACCGAGCGACTAGCTTGCGCGGATCAAAGACGAGTTATAGACGCACAAAAGAACACAAAAGAAGTCTACTTGTAGTGTTTCGTACGCCAGCTGTATTATTCCAATCGAGGCATGGCACGCATAGCAATGGAAGCCAAGACCTCTCTCTCTTTAGCGTCGTCTCAGAGTACGAGATCATATCGCACAACGGTCAGCAACTCAAATTTCGCAATAAGTTATTCCTCGGACTATTATGGCATTCTGCTTGCCCGCAAGACTTGGAGAAGCGCCGGACTGAATCAACGACTCCTTGGCATCGGCGTTCATGTGAGCGAGAACGAGGCAGAACAGAAAAGTCCCGACTCAGCGAAGAGCCAGCCAGATCGTTTGGTATAAAGAGACGGACAGGCCAATTGGCAATGAGCCTCGAGTACCTAGGTCCTCATCGGAATCGAAGCAGCATTCCTTTGTAGTATGTACAAGCGACCCATCTTTTTCTTTCTAGCTTCCTCTTCCTCTTGAACAACTGGATCTTTCAGCACCTGTCCCAAAATGCAGTTCTCCTACATCGTCGTCCTGCTCGTCTCGGCCGTGACCGTCCAGAGCACCACCGTCGGCGACCCTGCCCTGCGCGCACTCGCCAAGCTGGTCCCGCGTCAAGGCCAAACCCCCGAGAGTTGCTACAACGCCGGCCAGAAATGGTGCCAGACGAGGGTAGACTCGGTTCTCCGGCTTCTGCGCGAGGGTACTTGGATGGCTAACCGTTCCCAGGGACCTAAAGGAACCGCCTGCCCGTAAGGCTGCCTCTGCAAGTATGTTCCCTTACCCTGCGCGACGGTCCTCGCGTCCGTTTGCGATCGAGATCAAATGATCCAAGTCAGATGAATGTGCTAAGTCGCCTTTCTTGTCAGTGGAGGAAATCTGCCAAAAGGAGGGTGCTGCGCATGTACCGGAGCGAACTGATGATGGGGGTTTCACCGTTCCATCTTTATGTGGACGCTTACCAGCGGGGGACCCGTTCTCGAGGCAGATGTTGGACCATCTCAGCAGCTGATAGGTGTTGAATATTCGTCAAGACGATTAGCGCTTTCGGTCTGTTTCGGTCTGTTGTTGGTCTACGCAGAATTCGATTCAACTCCTTTGATAGAAAGGCCTGATTGCTGTCGTTGGAGTATTGTTGTTTCCCATGGTCCGTTACTCAGATCTCCGCCCTATTTGGTCCCTGCACTTTTCCGGACGTTTTAGTGCTTTTCGAGAAGGACACGAGCGCCTTATGTCTTGTTTCTTTTTCCTACATAGTTCTGCACCGACAGGGCCTTGGAATAAAGTCGTGTTGCCCTCAGATTGTTCTTGACCCTGGTAAGCTTTGCCTTCAACCTGACGGCAAAACATCACCGGGTCTTCCTAGCTGAGGAAGGATGGATCGGTGTCGATTTGGCTTTGGGACAATCGGATGGAGTGAGGGCGGTGTGTTGACGGCAGCAAAAGGAGGCAATAGGATATGTCATGCTACGGAAGGTCGCTCTGTTGATAACGTTGGACCACGTGGTTCTCAAGTGTTGAGACTTTTGTTTTGAGATTCACGTAGGATATGTTTGGGGACTGCTCTCACACGCTCATTACAGAGCAACTGAAGTGGAGCGTATGCATTGAGCTGGAGACTCTGACCTGTCATCGAGTGCGGCGCTGCTGCGTAGAAAATGAACCGGGTGGCCAACAGAATTTTTATTAGGTAGTCGACGAAAGTAATAGCAAACATCTTTCCGCAGCCTTTACGATCCAGCCTCGTGATTCGCAGACATCGCGGTTTACACTTTCCATGACTAGCCCGTACACAGCCTCCCTGGCCCGATATCCTCAAAGTCCAACGTATTCCGTCGCACCATCTTCACGAGACGTCAGGCGTGTCAACGAGGAGGAGCTTCGCATGGGACGAACCTCATGTCCAGTCACCCGGTCATATGACACTGTCCTGCCTATCGCGATACCGACGGAAGCGAGAAGCTGCCGCAGTCGTGTGCTGGCGTGGTGATGCGGATTCGTGGGCTGAGTAGCGGTCGAAGGTGGGGGTTTGTGGGGAGCCGAGGATGCGAGCTATTTGAGTGGTGGCGGTGTTGTATATGCAAAGGGGCCGAGTGTGGTGAAGGAGGGCGTTGTGTCCATATATCGAGGGAAACGTCGCAAGTCCAACTGGATGTCAGTGGGGGCAATCAAAGCTATTCTACCAACCTTGAGCCGAAGAATACGTTGCGTCGTTGCCGAGATCATTTCACATTTGGGTCAGTGGAACGGAGGGACAGACGGGGTCGAATGACAGGTCGAGGGTGACATGGCGTTCCACGGGATCCGAAACGAATAACGCACGTCATCACTGTTGAACGGGTGGAGGGTTTTCACAGCGGCAGGGAAACGAGGGCGAGCGATGGCGGGGAGCGTTTGTATGGGGTGCATCTGTATGGCGTGCGAAGCGAGACGGTTATGAAGCGAAGCGGAACGAGACCACACGAATGCCGACGGGAAGTGCGGGTGAAGCGAGAAGAGAACCTGGGTAGGGCGACTGGTGGATAGATCGACTGACGGGAGTGGAATGTGGAGACGAACGACGCGATGCGAGGTGGACGGTGGCGACATGGCACATCATGCTTGCTTTTTTGGCGCAGCTGCAGGAGTAGGCTGGAGGTATCGTCATGGCGGACGGGAGAGAGCGGCATGCCATGTCTGCGAGGGGCATGTTGATGGCTTCATGAGAATGGTGTTTGATGTTGATAAGGCGAGAGGGGAACGAAATACCGAGACTAATCGACCTTGTAAACGACAGAGACAGAAGGCTGCAAGTTGTTAGACGGCAACGGTCGAGGCAGGATGGTAGGGATGCGCGAGGATTATATCGAAGGCATGATGGAAGTGGTGTGCAACGTGCCCAATGGTTGAAGCTGGACTCGTGAGGGGAAGCTGGCGCCGTGTCCAATCACCAGCGCATCCGCAGCAAACAGGCTTTACTAGAGGATGTTCACATGGCCCGACAGATCCGCGGTGGATGAGGGATCGTTCAATGGCCTTGGGCATAAATCCAGTACTGAAGACGAGCGAGTACATGTCTCAGCGAGCTTGCTTGTTCTGCCTTGTACGTGGTAAAGGTGAAGAGGTGGTGAATCAGGTGAGGTGACTGACGGTCGTGGTGGTGGGCTGACTGGTGGTGCCACTGGTCACTGGTCGAGGCAGCGGACCCACCGTCGGTGGCATGTTGCTGTGTCGTGCGACCACGGGTTTCCGCCTGGCCTGTCCCCGAGAAGGAATTCCCGTGTCGAGAAATGCGGTGTTGGCATCTGTACGCCGAGGGGCTTCACATGAGATGCCGAGATGAGAGGAAGCATCGTCGACGCTCCTAGCAAAAGCAGCGCTTGAGCGTGCCTACCTAGTTAACGTACTAAGGAAGGGGCACTCAGGCACAGACCCGAGGCCTACCAGTGAGTGGATGCAGCGTCGTGGAGTGGACCCCTTCCCCAGATTTTACCCCAGACTCGCACTGGCAAGTGCAATGGTGCAGTCGGTCCCTACTTGTGTGGAAGGAAGGTAACTTGAGTAGGTAGGTAGGTAAGGCAGGTAGGCTCTCGAAGACCGCACCAACGCCGATTTTGAATCAAGCCGTCCCTAGCCTGATAGCCCCATTTCTTCTGCTATATCCGTACTGTGTTGTCCGCACTGATAGTATCTACTGTGTCTGTACCAGCTACAAGATATCTTCATCTGTTTGATGCCTCCAGGTTCAGGTACATTCACTCTATCATGTCCAGTACTGCCCACCTCCAGGCTCGCCGTTTGCCCCGTGTGTTGTATACATGGCAGCGTCGACCCCGCTAGGCCTGTTTCGGACAGTCGTCCAATCGTGACATACTCCCGGTAGTCGTACCCTGAACACCATGACGCCATATCAGAGATACGGGGTCGATGCGTACACTTTGTTTGCAGAGAGCTCCCAGAAAGCAGAGCTCGAGCTTCAGCTACCTCTGCCAGTGGTAACTACCCGTAGCACTGTACGCAACCTGAAAGGCACCTACCCAGAGCTCAAGGAAGTGGGTTGTGGGCTTAGGTAATGCGTGTCCGTGTCTGTGGCCATGGTCCGGGCTACCCGTCACCTGCCGTGCTTGGGTTCCTTTCAATGCTTCGTTGCTCCGGGCCTTCCCAGGCCCTTCCCCTGAGCTGTCTCCAAGTCACGCGATGCTCTGCCGACGCCATTGAATCAGCTACCCCGCCCGGTCTGACGAAACCGTAATGCATCAAATCACGATACATGAAGCTCCATGCTGTTTCCACGCCGTTGGCCATGTACCACCTTCACCCAGGCGAACCCCGATGCAGGGAGCTGTCTCCCTCAGCGATGCCCTCCCTGCCTCACCACCCGAGTCTTCCATGCTGCGTTTGCTTGGAGTACATTTCGTATGGGTAGGGAGGTAGCTACCAAGATAGTGAAGCAAATTCCAAGATTTGGTACCATATACCACCTCAGACCAGCCAAGTGCTTCGAAATACCCAGGCCAATCGATGAAGGCAAGTCGTTCTACCTCATCTTGTCTACCCTGCCATCAACCAGGTCGCTCTCGTCTCCGTGCCTCTACCATCTGCCTCTACCACTTACCCCGCCTGTCTGATCTCCTCAGACCAGACATCGACCTCTACCGCAGCAAGGTACCATCATACCAGCAAGCCTACGTTCACGTCAACGCCAGGTCAGGCGCTCCGACCTGATCGACATCCCGTCCGTCACTCCCCCCCGCCTTCCTCTGCCTTTTAACCCCTTCACCCTCCCCCTCCTTCTTCATTTTCCTTCCATCATCATCACAAGCAACTACCAAAGGTACATCCCTCTTTCATCCTCGAACCCTACCTAACCTTTGCCCATTGGCAAATAGAGAGCTCCGGCCAGTCACCGAAGCTTGATACTCACCGGGCCGTAGAACTCGAAAGCTAACTCCGGTTGTGCTACCAGATACAAACAGCCACTTCGTAACCTTTGTCAGGTCACATCACAACAGTCTATCATCATGTCGGAACCACTTACCAAAGTCGATTCTGCCGTCCAGGGCCTGTCCTCCTCCCCTCCCAAGGAGAAGCGTAGACAGAGCTCCGCCGCCGCCCCTGGTGTAATGAACATCAATGACCTCAGTACGTTGCTTTCCACTACCCCGCACCTGATGAGCCAACCCGGACCAATACTGACCGGCGTGCTCCGACAGAGGAGGAAGGTATTGAGCTCCAAATAGCCATCGAGACACAAAAGACTGGATGGTAAGCTGCCCCTGAGCAATCACCATGACCTATGGTGGTATCTTCCGTACAGAATGCTGACCGAATTTTCAACAGGAAGATCAACTCGTCCCCATCAACAGTAGAGGAGAAGGAGATCCTTAAGAAGCACCTCACGGAACCACCAGTGAAGCGAATCGATCTGCACTTCCCTCTCGGCATGGAGGTCACGGCAAGAAACCTCAAGGGTGTCACCATCAAGGATGCCATGGATGCCATCCACAAGGCATACAAGAAGAGGGTGAGCCTTTCATGCCGGACTTGCTCGTCTGTCCACCAATCAAACTAACCATGCTCGTCTAGTCTGACGATGAACTCGACAAGCCGTACCTGTTGGGTTTCGAGTGGGACAAGGAGGAGTCGTGGACTCGCCTGGTCGTCCACCTGTCGCCAAACTCGACAGCAGCCGCCAGCGGAGGTGGCGGCAAGAAGAAGAAGAACAAGAAGGACGACGAGTAATGAAGCTACCGCCCCCTCTTTCCCGTATCTTGTCCAATACCTTCTCATGACAAACACTGGCTTGCTTCGCTCTGGCTCGTGATGGCGACTTGGCGCAATTGGGATATTGCGATAGATATCGTCGGATGGGTTCGTCGGGTTGCCTCTTTGCTCTGGAGCTTGCCGTTGCTGCTCCGAGGTGTACTGCTAGGAACTATTGGGATGTCAATGGTGCATGACAGGGCTTGCGTGACAGCGGCCACTGAAATGAAGATTGATTGGCACTCGACACCTTGCTTGCCCTCTGTGAATTGATTTACCAACCCCTATACTTGCCATGGTTAACTAACACCGCGAGGTCGCACAAGAGATACCTGACCAGCTTCAAGTACGTCGTCGAGGCTATGCGCAAGAATGACATGAGAGATGCCCTCCCTTGGCCCCCAAGTGAGAACGACCCACCTTCAGCAATGTCCTATGCCAGGGAGATCGCTTTCACGATGGAGATCTGCCCACCGGCTAATGTGGCATTCTTCAAGTCGAACTTTGGTCAGCTTCAAACCTCACGGGAAGAGGGCAAGCCCATTGGCGCACATGCGCGTGATGTAATGGCGGGGTAGTCATAGTGGCTTAACAGATACACGACCAGTCCACACAGTATTGCGTTAGTGCACGATCCGCACTGGCCGAGACACAACAACACGCTGGACGCTGTTGATCCCAAGCTCCAGGTGGCAGTGAGGTTGTCCATTTGCTTTCCAATCACGATTGATCCTGCATCGCAAAGGACCCGTTGCTTTTTGGTGTGCATTCCATCGTCGCAGAGTACGGCTTTGGCCGGTTACTACCGTTGCAGACTTGCCGTCTTTCCCGCGGGGTTCACAGCTCCAGGGTCAAGAGCCGAGCCGGAAGTCAAACGTTTTGCACTGCAGCGGAAATTCGGAATTGAGACGACAGCAATCCAACGACGAGCGATGGCGGCTAACGTCGGCAGGCGCCGCTTCTCGACGACTCTGGGCCGAAGCAGAAGCACTGCGGAATCCAGAACAAGCTGTAAGCTGTCGGCTTTGGCTTTGGCTTTGCAGTCGATGCCGTCCGAGTCTGTCGTCCAACGTCATCCAGATTCCGCTTCCGAGCGAGCGTGGTCCTGTTAATAGCTTATTCTATTTAGCTGTCTAGCTACGCAGGTAAACACAATCATTGACCTCCTCATTATCAGCAACAATTCCCAAGTTGCCATTTCCCTTCATCGTCGGCCAAGCTAGCTGCCTGAAGCTCGCATATCCAGCTCCGTCGCCATGCCTGTCACGACATTTGACCTCAAGGAAAAGTACCGATACCAGGTCGGCTTCGACTCGCACCTCGAGTATGTCTCTACTGCCCCAGGTTCCCGCAATTGCCCGCAATCGAAAGCATCCCCATACTGACGATACCTCCACCTCGGTCCAGGTCCGAAGCCGTTCCGGCCTCTCTCCCCGTCGGCCAGAACGCGCCGCAAAAACCTCCCCACGGCCTCTACGCCGAAAAGCTCTCCGGCACCGCCTTCACCGCTCCCCGGAGCGACAACAAGCAGGCATGGCTGTACCGCATCCTGCCATCGTGCACGCACCCGCCGTACGCCCCCACCGCGACGCCGGAACCCAAGGCGGAGCCGTCGAAACTGCAATACATCCCCAACCAGCTGCGATGGGACCCCTTTGACCACGACGAGGCCAGGGAATGGACGTTTGTCGAGGGCATGCGCCTCGTGGCCGGCGCTGGCGATCCGACGTTGAAGCAGGGCATCGGCATGTACGTGTACGCCGCGGGCAAGAGCATGAGCGACAAGTCGGCCTTCTACTCTGCCGACGGCGACCTGTTGATCGTGCCGCAGGAGGGCGCCCTGGACATCCGCACCGAGTTCGGCTGGCTCGTCGTGCGCCCGCTGGAAATCGTCGTCATCCCCCGCGGCGTCAAGTACCAGGTCCACCTCCCCTCGGGCCCGGCGCGCGGGTACGCCCTCGAGCTGTACCAGGGCCACTTCGCCCTGCCCGAGCTGGGTCCCATCGGCACCAACGGCCTCGCCAACGCGCGCGACTTCCAGGTGCCCGTGGCCTGCTTCAGCGAGGACTTTGGCGCGACGGCGCACGAGGGGACGAGCACGTACGACGTCACGGTCAAGTTCAACAACGACTTTTTCCAGACCAAGCAGGCGCACACGCCGTTTGACGTGGTCGCCTGGCACGGCAACTACTACCCTTACAAGTACGACCTCGGGCGCTTCAACACCATCGGAACCATTTCCTACGACCACCCCGACCCGTCCATCTTCACCGTGCTCTCCGCCCCGAGCGGTGTGCCCGGCACCGCCATCGCCGACTTTGTCATCTTCCCGCCGCGGTGGTTGGTCGCCGAGGACACGTTCCGCCCGCCGTACTACCACCGCAACACCATGTCCGAGTTCATGGGTCTCATCACGGGCGACTACGACGCCAAGAAGGCCGGCGCGGGCGGCTTCGTTCCGGGGGGCGCGAGCTTGCACAACACCATGAGCGGCCACGGGCCCGACGCGGCGAGCGGCGAGGGCGCGAGGAACGCCGAGCTGAAGCCCGCCAAGGTCGGGGCGGGGAGCTGCGCCTTCATGTTTGAGAGCTGCGCCATGGTCGGCGTGACGGAATGGGGTCTGAGGACGTGTCGAAAGGTCCAGCAGGGGTACTGCGAGGAGAGCTGGGGCGGCGTTCCCGTACACTGGAAGAGGCCTCAGGGAGCCGACTCTGAGGGTCACTTGCTCAAGTGAGGCTAGCTTGTGACGTTTAGAAAGTATGCATGAGGACGAGAGACCATCGTCGACGAATCGATATGATTACTCAACAAGGAACTTTCGGGGATGAAATCACGGCCACGACTGGGAGGAAGACAGGTTAAAAAGTGTAACTGACGAGATATCTAATTGTTCATTATCTCTATTAACATAGTAGGATGGTCATTACCCGAGGTTCATATCTACCAGCCAAACACGCGCAAACACACAAATCTATGCAAATCTACATCTGCCAACACACACACACACAAAAACACAATCATGGCCTTTGCCTCTTCTGCTTCCAAGGCTCTAATCTAAGGCTTGCTGACTTGCTCCTTTCTGAAGAACTTGAAGTATCCGACGCAGAGGAAGAGGTTGAGGAATAAGACGACCCAGAACCAGGCGTTGGCAAAGGCGACGCCCAAGCCCTCGCTGATGTCGGGGAAGACGCTCGCGGGGCCGACCTTGTTGGGGGCGGTGGCGCGGGCGAGCATGGTGAAGACGGAGCCGATGATCTGGGCGGCGGCGCAGGCGGCGGCGACGTGGACGCGGGTGAGGGTCAGCATGAGGATCATGCCGATGCCGGCGCCCTGCAGGCCGTCGAGGACGCCGAGCCACAGCCAGAGGATGCGGGAGAGCACGGCGCCGGCGACGACGCCGCCGGCCCACGGCATCCAGACGCCGATGCGGGAGGTGCCCCACCAGATCTGGGCCCAGCGCGGGGCGCCGAGGCCGACGGCGAACATGGGGAAGAGCCAGGGGTGGGAGGCCGAGGCCTTTGCGAGCCCCCAGAGGACGAGGGCCCAGATGAAGATGAAGAAGAAGAGGGCGAGGACGACCATGCTCCAGACGGGGACGTGCTGGGAGGAGAAGAGGAAGAACCAGTTGCGGCCGAAGAGCGGGGACAGGAAGTAGTTCTGGACGGCGACGGCGAGGAGGTACCAGGCGATGGTCTTGCGCTTGACGAGCGACTTCCAGAGCTGGGGGATGGGGCCGGGGGACTCGCGGTAGAAGTTGGGCAGGCCGAGGAAGAGGACGGCGCCGATGGCCCAGAGGAGGAGGCACACGGGCAGGCAGATGGCGAGGAGGGCGGGGGAGCCGGCGAGGGTGGGCTTCGGCTGGGAGTTGGACTCGGCCTCGGAGACGAGGGAGCCCCAGGCCCAGAGGCCGAGGGTGTAGATCTGGGTGAGGCCCTGGATGATGGCGAGGCGCTGGATCCACTTGGGGACGGTCGAGCCGCCGTCGGTGCCGAAGTTGAAGGCGAAGGCGAGGGAGCCCGAGGACGAGGCGAAGGCGTAGAGGCCGGTGGCGGCGTTTTGGAGCCAGATCTTTGTCGTGTCGTCGCCGCCAAAGGGGGAAGTGCCGAGGACGAGGAAGGCCGCGCCGTAGACGAAGTAGGGGGCCGAGAGCGGGTAGAGCAACGGGACGGTGCGCGAGAGGGCGTACCAGACGACCGAGGAGCCCAGGTAGATGGACGCGATGATGTAGAGCTTGGAGGCCGTCTGGCCGACCTCGCCCGTGAGGAGGGTGACCTGGTACGAGTTTGTGGCGATGATTTGGTTGAGGGCGAGGAGCATGGCGTAGATGGGCCAGTCGCCGACCCTGTACTGGAGGTATCTGGCGTTTGCGTTAGGCTGTTTGCGTGGAGAATGTGTAGTGAGAGAGGGAGAGAGATGGAGTATGAGAGACAGAGTGAGAGAGGGAGTGATGGTGTGAGTGAGAGACAGAGTGAGAGTGTGAGTGAGTGGAGAGTAGGTGAGAGTGTGAGTGAGAGTGTGAGTGAGAGTGTGAGAGTGAGAGTGAGAGAGTATGTGAGTGACAGCAACAGAGTGAGAGGTGCTTACTTCTTGATACCGGTAGGAGGAACATAGTCGTCGGGGAGGGCAAACTGGGCGTGGTATGAGCCCGGCGAGTCGGGAGGGGTCTGGTCGGCGTAGGCATCGGCGTCGGCGGCGTTGGTGCTCTGCATCAGGTTGGAGCGGCGGCCGCCGCGACCGCGCTCGAGGGGCAGGCTCAGCTTGGACGACGACTTGTTGTTCTTGAAGCCCAGGCTCAGGCGGGAGCGCGAGGGCGACGAGTTGCGGGAGCGGGAGCGGGCGCGGTGGGACGGGGCGGGCGAGGCGGAGCGGCCCAGCCTCGCGTCGAGATACATGTCGAACCACTCCTTTTCGCTCTTCATGAGGTAGTCCTCGATGCAGAGCTCCGAGACGGAGTTTGCGGCGTTGAGGCCCTTGAGCTTCTCCTCGAACTCTTGGTAGAACTCGCCCTTTGAGTCGGTGAAGAAGGGGTCGACCTGCTGCAGCTTGTAGTCGTGGCGGTCGCCGACGACGTCCTCGACGCTGAGCATGGAGGCGCGCGACGAGTTGTCCTGCTGCATGCCGAGGCCGGCGACGGGCGGCGGCAGGGGCAGGGTGTCGGCCATGGAGAAGCCCGAGACGTTGCGGCTGTGCTGGGCCTGGGGGTCGGGGATGGAGAAGTTGGAATAGTTGCGGTTGTGGGCGGCGAGCTCGTTGCCGGAGACGTTGCGGCTGTGGGCGCCGGGGCCGAGGGCGCCGGCACCGGGGCCGAGGGCGTGAGCGTGGGGACCGGGCGAGGCGGCGCGGGAGCCGCCGGGCGAGTCGACGTAGGCGGGCGAGGGCGAGATGATGGGCGAGCCGGGGGTGCTGGAGTAGTACATGGGGGTCTGCATGCCGCCGGCCGGGGTGTTGCGGCCGGTGTTGAGCGTGGTGGCGTCGTCGTCGTAGTCGGAGACCTGCCTCATCCAGGCGGGCGAGCGGTCGACGAGCTCGACCTCGTCGCGGAGGCCGGCGACGGAGCTGGCGCGGCTGTGCTTGACGAGGACGTTGCCCTTCCTGGCGCCCTTCTTGCCGTACTTTGCGTGGGCCTTGACGACGCCGCCCTGGAGCTTCTCGAGCTTCTGGAGCCACTCGGCGACGGGGAAGCGCTGCTTGGCGGACCACGCGCGCATCTCGGCCCTCGTCTTGGTGTCGGCCTTGAGGGCCGAGTCGATGGCGCTGCGGAACTGCTTGGTGAGATGGGCCTGGGGGGGTGCCTGTTAGCACGTGTCTACCGTAGAACATGACAATGTGGTGGAGGTGACGATGGTGACGGAGGCAAGACGACTTACAGCCTTGGTAGACTCGACAGTGTACCACCATCCGGGCATCTGTCCGAGGCCGCCGACGCGGGCTCCGACGCCCAGGGCTCCCTTTCGCCCAAACTCGACGGCGACGAGGCCAAAGGGCTCGTCCCTGGACGGGATCAGGGCGAACTCGGCACCGCTGAAGATGTACGGGGGCAGCGCGGTGAACTCGGGCTTGCTGAAGACGCGTCCGGGGTAGAGCTCCATGAGCTTGCTGAGCTTGAGGGCGGCGAAGCGGCCGTAGAGGTCGATCATGGGCCCGATGCAGATGAGCTGGACCCTGGGGTTCTTTTCGAGGACCGAGGGGAACACGTCGGCGATGAGGTCAACCTGTGGTGGTCACGGGGTCAGCCATCGAGACAAGACGTTCATGACGAAACAAAGACACTGGTTGTTGTTCGTCCAAGGGTAACAACCAAGGGGAACAACTTACGCCCTTTTGCAGCGACCAACGGCCGACAAAGACAAACAGCTCGGCCTCGGGGTCGACCTTGAGGCCGGCCCACTCCTGGGCCTGCCTGCGCAGGTCGCCGCGGCCGGCCTCGTAGGCGGGGTCGACGTCGGGCTTCTTCTGGTTGAGGAACTCGTCCTTGTCCCACTCGGCCGTGTCGGACGGGTCCGGGTTGGGCAGCTGGCCGATCTTGGAGAGGCCCCAGAAGATGGGATAGCGCGCAAAGGAGCGGTCGCCGTACTTTTTGGAGACGCCGACGGCGCCGAAGCCGTTCTGGTGGACGCGGAGGTACGAGGCGCCGGCGTGGAGGAGGTTGAAGACTGGGTGAGTTAGAGAAACTGCTTGGACTCACGAGACGACGACGACGAGGACGACGACGAGACGGTTGTCGACGACAAGGAGGAGGCGGGCTGGCTTACCGGAACCGTACTGGACGTACTTCTTGACCGTCTCAATGTCGAGGTTGTACGCCTTGCAGACCTCCTTGCTCTCCTCGGGCGTGCGCATGGGCCAGAGGCCCTGGAACTCGGCGTTGTGGAGCGAGAGGGCGACGGGGATGGTCTTGGGCAGCAGGTAGAGCGGCGCGATGGCGCCGTGGTAGTCGTTGATGTGGTAGAGGTCGATGGGGAAGCGGTTGACCGTCTCGGCGACGCACTGGTTCCTGGGGACGAGTTAGCCGGGGTGTTGTCTGACGACAGTCTCGACATGACTCTCGTAAGTCTCTAGGCAGAGGGACTCATAGACACGATAGTCATAGACACGATAGTCTCATAGCACGATAGTCTCATGGACACGATAGTCTCATAGACACGATAGTCTCATAGACACGATAGTCTTATAGACACGATAGTCTCATAGACACGATAGTCTCATAGACACGATAGTCTCATAGACACGATAGTCTCATAGACATGATAGTCTCGACATGACTGTCTCGTAACACGACTCTCGTAACACGACTCTCGTAACACGACCCTCGCAACACGACAGTCTCTAGGCAGGGGGGACTCACCACGCAGAGTAGTAGATGGCGCTCTCGAGGTCGTCCATGCGCGGCGGGTAGGGCTCCGACTTTGTCTGCTTCCGGAAGACGGGGGCGTCGAGCAGGACGTAGGTGATGTTGTCGACGACGTGGTACTGCACGCGGATCTCGTACATCTGGTCCATGATGCGCACAAACATGCTCGGGGCGGGCGTGTCCTCGGGGTACTCGACGTCGCCGACGCACGGCACGACCCAGACGAGGTCCTGGTGCTTGAGGGCCTTGCCCATGAGCTGGGCCATGACGCCGAGGCCGCCAATCTTGATCTTGACGTTCCAGTCGTCAATGTTGTACTCCATGGTGGCGATGAGGACGCGCTTGCGCTTGCCGGCCGTCGCGGCCGCGGCCGCCGCCGAGATGAGGTCCGTCGAGGAGCCGCGCATCTTGAGCGGCACGGCCCCCGCGGCGCCCAGGAAGACGTTGCGCGTCTTCTCGACGAGCATGCCGAGGCGCGACGTCGCCTGGGCGCCCTGCTCGTTGAACTTGACCTTGTAAAAGGAGCGCTTGAAGGCCTGGACGGCGGCGAGACCGCCGACGACGGGCAGCACGAAGAGCAGCAGCCAGAGCAGGAACTGGATCCACATGTTGCCCTGCGGCACGAGCCGGTACTGGAAGGTCGCGTCGTTGAAGGAGACGCGGTAGGCGAGGAAGGGCTTGGGCGGCGCGGCCGTGATGTTGACGGCGTTCTCGAAGAGCGACGAGGGCGGCAGCCGCTCGACGACGCTGTCGCCGTCGACGTCGCCGTAGATGAAGGACTGGTCCGGCATCTTGTCCGGGTTCATGCCCCAGATGCTCAACTTGAAGTAGTTGGGCCACTCGTCCATGTAGTGCCACTCCCACAGCGACGCGCCGCGGTGCGCGAGGCGCTTCGTGAGGCCGCTGTCGTAGCCGAACTGGTTGAACTTGCCGACGGCGAACATGTGCGGGATGCGCCGCGGCGTGTCGTAGCCCACGTCGCCGTGGCACTTGTACGCGCTGGAGCCGAGTATCTGCGACCAGTACTGCACGACGACGTGCTCGCCCTCCCACGCCTGGTCGGCGGTGCCGTTCCACGCCTGCTTCTCGACCACCGTCTCCGTCTCGTAGTTGGCCCAGTCGCTCCACGACGACTCGAAGCTGGTCGAGTAGCGGAACTTGGACGCGCCGGCGGCCGAGTGCCGGATCCGCAGCGTGCCGGCGTCGTCGTCGTCGCGCGTCAGCAGCGTGCTCGAGTAGTTGCCCGTCGCCGGGAACACGATGGGGTTCGTCCGCGCGCCGATGCGGAAGAAGAAGTGGTCCGTCGCGTTGGTCGACGAGTCGCCGCCCGCCGCCGGCGCGTTCTTGACGACGACGTCGTGGACGCCGTGCTTGACGTTGGTGAGGTTGGCCCGCCACGACCACACGGACGGCTGCGTGCCCGTCCACTCGGCCGCGCGCAGGTCGATGTCGGTGCAGTTGACCGACTCGTCGTCGACGGCCGGCACGCTGCCGTCGTCGGTCTGCGAGCGGAACGACACGGCCCGGGTGAAGGCGTCGCAGTCCATCCTCGTGTTGGCGTGGAACTCGACGGGCACCGTGTTGCTGACGTCGTCCGACTCGAGGCGGAAGTCGTGGCCCGGGAAGAAGTTGGTGAGCATCGTCGGCGCGCCCTTCCACCTGTCCTTGGGCACGTAGGCGGCGAACTCAAAGGGCGTCATGGTGAGGTTCCTGACGCAGCCGTTGAAGCCCGTGTTGTTGGCGATGCCCAGCTTCTTGGGCGACGCCTCGAGCTCGAGCTCCTGGTACGGGTAGAAGAGGTTCTTGACCGTCGTGCCCTCCTCAAAGGGCGAGACGAGGGCGTCGGCCTCGCTGGCGCAGTCGAACGTGTACGGGTACGTGACGTTCCAGTTGGAGTAGAGCAGCCACACGGGCACGAGGTCCGGGCCGAGGTCCTGGACGCCGAGCTGGTACCGCAGCACGCTGAAGAGGCCCGTCGTCGTGACCATGCCCGAGTTGCCCGGGTACACGAGGTCCTCGGTGTGGTTCGACAGCTGCTCGAGCCACATGCCGTCCGTCAGCACGGGGTACTCGTCCCGCATGCGGTACATGTGCTTGAGGACCAGCCGGATGGGGTGCGCCGGGTTGCGGTGGTCCCACGAGACCGTGTCGTCGCGGCAGCCCTCGCGGGCCCTCGACAGCGGCATCTGGAAGTAGAGGACGCCGGGCATCGAGTAGCAGCCGTGCTGCTGCCAGGCGGGCGCCGAGGCCAGCGGCTGGCGGCCAAACATGTAGTTGGTGGCCGTGTTGTCGAGCACGTAGTGGCCCTGCTCCTCGCCCCAGGTCAGCAGCGGGATGCCCGGCAGGTGCAGCGTCGTCACGAAGAGGCCCATGAGCTCGCGCTCGAAGCCGAGCTCGATGGCGGGCCAGCGGAACGTGTCCTGGTTCATGGAGCCGAACATGTGGCGCGGGTCGACCTCGCCCGTCATGGCGTTGATCATGTCGTTGGACCGCAGCACCTCGTTCCAGGCCTCGACGAAGTTGCTGGGCACGTCGAAGCCGGCCACGCCGGTGCCGTCCATGCCCAGGAAGATGACGAGGAAGCGGTAAAAGGAGTAGTGGAACGCCGCCGAGTCGAGCGCCTGGTGGCCCTCGTCGCGGATGAAGATGTCCTGGCCCGCCGAGCTGTTGCGCGTCGTGTTGAAGGCCGTGTTGACGTCCTTGAACCACTGCTCCGGGTGCCGCCCGCGCCCGATGTAGATGGTGCCCATGGTGTTGCCGCCCGTGATCTCCCCGGGGAGGAAGAAGTTGTCCTTGCCCACGTCCGCCGCGCACTCGCGGAGCTTCTTGGAGAAGTCGCTCTGCGCGTCGACCGTCACCTGGAGCGCCTTGTCGTACCGGAACCCGTCAATGTCCAGTCTGCGCGCCGTCAGCATCCTGCCCTGTCTGGCTTCGGTTGCGTCTCACACGGGACGTTCTGGACGGGAGGAGGTGGTGGTAGTGGAGGTGGTGGAGGAAGAGCAGGAGGAAGAGGAGGAGGAAGAGTGAAAGGAGGAAGAGGAGGAGGAAGAGAAGTCGGAGCACTCACTGCTGGATCATGATGCACGAAAAGTGCGCGAGCTTCTGGTTGATGGCCGGGATCCATTCTCTCAGTCGGTCTTGGACGGAGGCGAACTTGGTCAACTGACGTCGGTAGTCGGGGTAGACGCCGAAAGCCTCCGTGTCACCAAACTAGACGACAAGCATGTCAGTATCTCTCGTGTGTCTCACTCGCGCCTGGCATATCACGCCTCATGTCTCATGCCTCGTGCCTCGTGCCTCATATCTCATGCCTCATGTCCCATGCCTCATGCCTCACGCCGCCCCAGCCGTCCCGGTCCTCTCTTACCTGGTCAAAGTCGCCGTCGTAGCAGCCGTCAAACATGCCGTAGACCTCCTCGCCCACCTCGTACCCGGACTCGTAGTACAGCCTCGGGAAGTGCTCGCACGTGTCGTTGTACTTTGTCGGGAACGTCCAGTCCAGGTAGTGCCGGTCCGTCTTGTAGATGGTCTCCAGCTCGTGGGGGTCGAACGGCGCCGTCGTGTTGAGGTAGTCCTTGAAGCCGATGAGGTCGCCCAGCGTGGCGACCGTGTTGTCGAAGACGATGTACTGCAGGGCGCAACAAAAGCAACACGAGTTAGCCCATCGCCTTCTTTTCACTGTCCCCCCCGTTCTGCCCCTTCCCCGGGTCCGCGGCCCGTCGTCCACCTACCATGCCACGCTTGTGAACCTCGCCGATGGCGTACTGCCACTCGGTGAGGTTGCCAAAGTGAAAGTCCAGCAGGGTGTGGTCCAGCGGCGAGTACGAGTCGTAGTTCCACGGCGCGTTGATGAGCATGGATCCTCCAAAGTACAGGCCCTTGACGCCCATGCCCTGCAGGTAGTCGAGCGTGTCGACGAGGCCGGCCACGTCGCCGCCGAAGCGCAGCTGCGTGCCCGTGATGTCCTGCTCCAGCACCGTGCCGTTGGCGTTGTCGTTGGCCGGGTCGCCGTTGACGAAGCGGTCCAGCATGAGCGTGTAAAAGGGGAACCGCCAGTTCTTGGGCGACGGGTGGTATGTGTGGCCCTCCCATCTCCCCTCGTACAGGATCGGATCCGTCGCCTCCTTGTTGGTGTTGAGGTTGAAGTCGACATACTGCTCGTCGTATCGCAGACCGTTGATGTTATGGGTTAGGCACCCCAGCAGCAGGAGCGCGCTCCCGAACCACATGTTGACGGCTTCGTGTCAGTATGCGAGGTTTGAGGGAACGACGACGCCCGAGAGCTCCTCGAAAGCGAGCCCGAGGGGGGGGGGGGTGGAGGTCGACGCCGGCAAGGGCAGACGGAATTGATGATGCGCTCTGTTTGTTGTTGTTGTTATAGTTGTCGTCGTCGTCAGTCAGTCAGTTTGCCCGTCTGTAGATCTGTCCCTCTTGTGTCTGTCTAGCTGTCGTCCGTCTTGTCCGTCAAGTGGTTGGACGTGTGGATGTACGGATCGGTTTGTTTCGTTTGCACAGTTATCCGGTTGTATGAGAGGGGGGGGTATCAAGAAGTGGTGACGCCAACACACAACGAGATGGGGGAAAGAAAACACACACACACAAACTACAACGAAAGTGAGATATGATCCGACAAAGTACGCGATCAACCGGCCAAAAAGCGAGGGATTGCCAGTTTGTGATGTTGGTTTGAACGAGGGACGATGGGAAAGATTGGCCTCGAGCGATGGTAAAGATCTCCCGCGGTTCCCACACACTTTGCTACGCACAGGCACAACGCACACGCAAAAGGCCAGAGAAGCTCAGGGATGGAGCAAGAAAACCAGGACCATCAAGATACGTCAGAGGGGGGGGGGGGGGAAGGGAATCCTCGACCTTTGATGGAGACTGAGAAATCTTTTGACTATGAGGGGAGAAGGGGGGGGCGGGAATCGATACATGGAAAGCCCGTACCCAACACGGTCGATACAGATACATGGACCATGAGCCATTGGCAATGGACCATCCATCATCCATGGGCAACCAGACGAGAGAAGAGAAGAAGAGAGCTGCTCAACGGCCACCCGCCCCGTGTACTGCGTACTGCGTACTGCGTAGGTAGTCTACCAGGCACAGACAGGCACAAGCACAGGCAAGGCAAGGCAGGGCAGGGCTGGGCAGGGCATCGCCTCACGCAGAAAGAAGGGTCATCAGAGGCCCGTCATGCCGGTCGACAGCGGAGCGGAGCCTGCCATTCTAGGATACGAGCTCGAAAGGTGGTGGTTTACTCATGTCTGCATCATAGCGGTGTCCCGCCTCCGTCTCCGTCGGCTGCGTGAGCAATGAGTGAGCCAGCAGAGATATGGAGAGAGGACGGAGTACATACTGCAGTGGTATTGTCCTGCGAACGCATACACAGTAGTGTGTGCGCGTGTGGCTTCTCTGTTTCTTTCTTTCTTTCTTTCTTTCTCTCTCCCTCTTCTCTCTCTCTCTCTGTCTCCTCTGTCTGTCTGCTCTGTCTCCTCTCTCGTTCGGTTGTCGAGTGGCAGGGTTCCGGAGGCTGGCCGATTGGACGCTATGAATATCTATCCTCTTCCAAACCCACCCCCGTCGCCGCCCGCGGTGCGGTGCTGTGTGGGCTGTGGGCTGTGGGCTGTGGGCCGTGGGCGCCTTGGGCGAACAACGCAGATCTTCGGGACTTGGGGGTGAGGAGAGAAGGGAAAGAAGAGCACGTCAGGGGCCTTCAAAGTCCAGGTCGACCCCAGCTCCGAGGGCGAGAGAGAGGCCCCGTCCATGCTCGGCTCTCTCATCTCTGACTGCCCGTCTCTCTCTCTCAGTCTCGTCCTCCGAGAGTCTCTCTGCCCTCTGATGATAAGCCGACTGTGTGCTCCGTACCGCTAAAGAAAGCCGGTGCTCTCGTTTCTGGGCGTCGTTTGTTCCGTTCGAGTTGGAAGCGGAATCCCAGCCAAAAAGGGGTGGTGGGGGGTTCGTCGTGGTTACGCAGTAAATGGAAACGGGGTGGACTGGTGGAGCCGCAGAGACCAAAGTCGTCAACTTTTCCCGACCAGGGGGCCATTCCCGGGAAGCCAATCGATCCTGGGATCCTTCAGGGATCAGCTGTCTTGGGTGGTGTGCTTGTGTCTGTCCTGGCCAGACAGTCAAGCCGCCGAGCAAAAGCTTCAACGACTGGGCGTACACGGTAGAGACGGTCAGGTCAGCTGGTGGGACGTCGTCTGCCGTGTGTGTGGCTCAGTCATGGCCCACGAGGAACGAGAGCCCGTACCATACTGACAGTACTGCGTGCTGTACGGAGTATCCGTACATGTATCCGTATACGCAGTAGATGATGCTAGTAGGGATGGTTACAAGTATGGATGGATGCACTGCAGAACAGAAAAGGGTCAGAAGCAGGAACAGGAAACGGGGACTGCTGGGCAGGGCGAGGGCGAGGGCCAGAAGCTGCAGAGAAGACCCTATTTCTGGGTATCGGGTTGCGGTTGTGGGTGCACGACGAGGCCGTTGGCGCATTACACGACATTGCATTGCATATTCTCGTGTTGTGTGTCGTCGTCGAGCCGCCCGTCTGCTGTGTACTTTACTCTCACCAGGTACTCCTACATACTACGCAGTATGTATGGTATGCCACAAGCACGATGAGCGTGTACTTGTTCTACAGTACGCCGTCAGTCTTGATACGAAGACGTGTGTGCTTCAGCGTCGGCGTCGGCATCAGACGAGGCACGTTGGTTGGTTGGTTTGGCGAGTCGAGTCGGAGTCCCCTTTTATTTTTGTTTTTATTTTTTTCCCCTTGCCCTTTCGCCATGTTCTTTTTGGGACTTTTTGCTGCATTCACTGCATGGATGGATGGATGGGTGGGAAGAATTTTCGGCAACACTTGGATAAGAAGACAAGCGAGTCAGGAGAGGTCCACAACACGGCCGATGGCATGGCAGGGATCGTGGCAGAGAGAGTCGCGCATGGGACGGACCTTGGGATGGAGAACGGCGGGCAACTTGGTAACTTGGGTATTTCATGTAGGGAAATCAAGGAGAAGAAGCGAGAGACAGAGATGGAGAGAGAGAGACGGCATCGGCTTGACGTCACGTTACGGTCACTTTGACGGTACTCTACGGTATTCTCTCGAAACGTCTGCGCACACTACCACTACCAAGCAGGGTACTTACTTGGATGACAGGCTGCTGGCGTTGGGAGAGGAGTGTGAGTCTTGCCAGGATCGTGGTGATAACGTGGCGAGCGGCGGGAAGTATCCGTACAACCTGGACGGATCGTCTACTGATTACGTATGTAGTTCCGTAGAAGAGAGGCAGTCTCTGGTCTGTTCTTGTTCCGTTTGTTGTTACTGTTGTAGCTATCTCACCGACGGTCTGGATAGCCTCTCCTCTGTGCGACCACTCTGCACGATTACTCTGTACGACGACGTGCTTCGTACTCGGTACTGCTGCTGTCTGCACCACAATGCGACATTCCTTTTTCCTTTTTCCTCGTCTCTCAAGTCGCATACCGTCAAATCACGAATTCGTTTCTTATCTCTCCGACGCCTCTCCAACCACAGATTCAGGGAACATCCCCTACTAGCCCGACAGCCACAAGAGCTTCGAGCGCACTAACAATTACCAGGAGCACGCAAGCGCATCAAGCAGCCGAGGCAGGCAGGGTATTGTGCAGTTACAAGTATGTGTGCGTACCGGATCAGGCAGGGTGGCAGGCTAGTGCACAGAAGAAAATAACGGCTGTCAGGTCGATTCGGGTCGAATCCTGACACTTCAGCTCGTCTGATCTTGTTCGTATCCCGTCCGAACGGTCAAGGCCTCGCGGAGGGTTCCTTGCCCGCCGAAACCCAGACCAAGAGGACACGATTACACAGTAATCGTAGACATGGATACGGACTGCTTGTGCCACAAGACGCAGTACTGTAGAAGCTCAGCGTAGCCTCGGCTATTGAGATTGAGGCGGTCGTGGGCTGGCATCCCCTACGCGGTACGGAGTAGATCAGGTATCATCCAGAGTGTGTCTGCTCTGTACGTGTACGGATACAGAGTATATTAGGGATGTATGTATACGAAAAGTACTTTGCTCGGACGGTCCTTGGCCATGTCTTACCGTGTGGTCTGTCTCCTGCAGACATTCGGCATTGGAAAAAGCACCCTCATCCTCACCCTCCATTGTGATGTGGATGCGAAGAGGCGTTGCTGGTAGGGCGTCTCGCCCGTGATGAATCGTCGCCAAGGCGTCCAGAAGCTTGTCTCCATGCGCGGCATTGTGGGAAAGCCCCTATTCCAGCTCGTACACAATAGTCTTTACTTGTACACGACTGCTGCTACGATGTCCGTAGACAGGCATGCCGCGGCTGCGAGAGAAACACGCGATGCACACCTGTCCGAGCCATTGTCCCTTGTGGACCGGCTTGTGCACAGAACAACGCATCAATCGCCTGGCGCGATGCATGCCAACCTGTCAAACTCTCTCTCTCTCTCTCTCTCTCTCTCTCTTTAAGCGTAGTAACGCACGGAGTGGTGGTGTTGGCTGTGCATACAAACAGGCTGGGAATGGCTTGCTCGAGGTCGAACACCAGCCACCACCTCCACCACCACCACCACCACCACACCACGCCGTTGGTTCGTCTCGTTTGCTCTCTCTTTCCATCTCGTCGTCGTCTGATCCCCGCGGGCCGCTCTCGTATCCCACCGGCTGCCGTCTTGGGCAGACATCCCATCCCAGAGTCGGCACACTGCATAGTATACTCGGTCCAGAGTATCCGTACAAGCAGTGCATGGCGGCATTGCCATTCCTCCACATGGCATCCCAGAGCTTTGGAGCAGCCCATCCGCGCCGTCGGGGATGCCTGTACTGTACTGTACCGTACTGTACTGTATTCGTCACGTCCTGCCACTGTCGGTGAGCCACGCAGAGCATTGCTGCTCGCAGTGTCGACCTCCGCTCCGGCCTACCCGAACGGCAAGACACAAACGGCCCAGGGTGACGGGAGCGAACGCTGGGCTGGGTCCGGCTGGCGAGACGAGAAGAGCTCAGTGGTGCTTCTAGCGTGATGGAAAGAGAGGCTGAAGAGTCCCGCCCGCCCGCCCGCCGCCACTCATCGTGCTCGTGGTCACGGTCACGGCCTCTGTGTCGGTCTCCCTCTGCCCGGTCGCCCGCCCGCGCCGCCCGCGTCAGTCAAGTCTGGTAACGAGATGACCGCCCTCGCCTGCGGGGGGGAGGCATCTCGTCATCTTTTGCCCGAGGCCGTGAAGCGTATCTGCCTGTCTGGTATCCGTAATCATCTGCCAGTGCCCATCGCCGCAGCCCGTAATGAAAAGAAGAAGCCCCCAGATGCGTGTTCCCCTGCGGTGATCGTTACTATATTTATCATCACTGGCAATGGGCGGTGGGCGGTAGGCGGTGGGCATCAAGGAACTGCCGTCGCTCGCAACGGGATCGTCGGTCCTCTGCCAACTTTTCTCGCCCATTTCCGTTGCGTGCTTGTAAGCAGTAACGGTGCCACGAGTACGTAGTAATTACCTACGAACATACCATTACACAGTAGGTACGCAGTACACAGGCAGTGGTGTACTTGACCACAACTCTTGCTGGAGGCTGTGGCGCGGTGGCTGTGCCCGTCTCCAGAGTCTAACATTGCTGTCTAGACGGCACGCGGAGCAGACGGGCCGGAGAAATAAAATCTCGACGACGGACGGGAGGGCTCATCACCCAAGATGCTACCGGTACCTGCTACTCCATACTCCAGACGCGATGCCCTTGCGGCTGTGGCAGTGGTGGTCGTGGACAAGGAACGGTGCCACTCGGAATCTCGGCCGCTGGAGACGGTGGTTGTTTCTTGCCCATGTCCTCCTTCCTCCCACCCCGTGTGTCAGTTAGTCAGGGCCCGAAACCGTTCATCAGTGCCATCATGGATGGGATGGGAGGATGAGATGGGACGGGATGGGAGGCTCAACCTGACACGAGTCCATCCGTGCGGCTGCTTTGGCCATGTAGCAGAGCAGATTGATGTGATGGATAAAGACGCCACGAATGCCCAGAAGTGTCGCCCACCCCTTTCTGAATTTTCACCTTTTTCCGGTATGCCTCGTCGTCGTTTTTGCCATTGGCGAGACATGTACCGTATCTTGTCGGTAGGTAGGGGACGAGACGATGCGAGATTTGCCAGGCTGGCCAAGTCTCCACGAAGAGCCGAACAGCCCCCTCCCTCCCTCCCTCCCCCTACCAAGGCCAGGCCCAGGCTCAGACTCGGACTCGGACAGACTCGAGCTCGAGCGCACAGGCAAAGGCAAATAGAGAGGCAGAGGGGCGAGACGTCTTGGGGGTTGTCGACGAGCGAGGACTATCCGTACAAAGTATGGAAGTGCAAAGTATGGAAACGAACTGTCCATCGTCTACGCGTACTGCTATTGCTCTGCTCCGTGCGGACGTATCCGTACGGAGTATCACTGTGGTGGAATTAATATTGACAATATTGTCGACAGGCGATGCCCGATTTTGACTTTGGTCTAGATTGCACCTCATATCGACGGATTGCTTCTCGAGTCTTGGTCTGCTGGCGGGACGAACGAGTCGCGCGCCAGTGGAAAGGGTCTCCCCCGTCGCCTCGAGCCGTCGGGCGGAACCAACTGCGACGCTTCAGCAGAATGCAACCAAGGCGATTCTTGTACGGAGCGCTTTCCGTCGACGTTGCAGTCGCCGGAAGTGTGATTGACGACTGAAGCATGTCCATCGTCGTGTCCGTAGCACGTACGGATACATGGTAGAGCATCTTGACGGAGCAACTAATCGAGAAGATGCTCATCAAGCAGCACACACTCCCAGGGGCAGCAACGTTTTCGACTCGACAGTCTGGCTGTCCGTCACGTCAAATCGACAGTCTGGCATTGGTCAACCTCCTTCTCGACTCGACCGAGGCCAGTCGAGCCTCGACCGCTCTGCAAGAACAGGACACCTGGTCACTTGGACACGATGTGGCCTGGAGAAGGGATACACTACGGATACTGCGTACACGATAGTAGGTAACTGTCCCTACGTACTGTGTATAGCATCATACGTGGTATGGGTCAGGCTGGTCCCAACCACCTCCCAGCCCCCAGCCCCCAGCCAGCCCGAATTCTCCGCAATATTCTCACCACGTCCGATGCATTGCGATGGACAAGTCCCTCAAGGACACCTGGGACAAAGGGGCTCCCGTATGACAAGGGATTCGGCGTGGGTCTCGTGGGTCTCGTTCAGCACCAGCACTGCGAAAACACGATGCTCCAGCGAGCTGTTCCTGGTGTACGGATACCTCGTGACAGGAGTGAATAGACCCTCGTCTTTCGTCTTTCGTCTTGCGTCTTTCGACTTGCAAATTCTGGCGACAAATGCCGCTGCTGACTGACCGACCCTTGAGTGTCTGGTCCCGTCTCGTCTAGACTCCTACTGGCCACCCGAGCGTCTCAACTCCTTGGGTCCCTTTTCCCCAAAATCCTCGTCACCTCACCCTCACTTCATCGTAGCCCTCACCACCGAGTACGAGGACCCCTTTCCAAAGCCGAGTGGGGGTACAAACTTCACACAAAGTGCCTCCCGCGCCCGCGGCGGCGGCACACTCACGCGGGATAGACTGCTTGGTATTCGGGTCCCGATACCGATGCCTCGAGAAGCACCTGATGTCCCCTTGGTCCTTGGTCCTTGGTCCTTGGTCCATCGCCATCCTCGCCACAGAGTCCATAGACAGTCGACCTTCGTCCGTTCTTCTTCTCTATCCGCTGCCAACCCCTATTACCCCATCCATCCCGCGTTTTGTGTCAAAAAAAAAAAAAAGACGTCGACGGCGAGCGACGACGCAACCATGTGCGGCCTAGCGGGCGCCGTCCATCCCAATCAACCCAAACCACCCCCAGCTTGATCCAATGACATGCCACGCTGTCGAGCATGTCCGTATCTGATAGCCAGCGTCTCGGGTGATTGCCACCCTCGTCCCAATCACCACCTGCAATGTGACGAGAGGCATGTGATGGATCGCCGAGCACTGCGAATAAGGTATAGGTAATAATTAGGCGTCGCCTGTATGGGCCAGACGGCATGGCAGCGTGCCATGGCATGGCATGGCATGGGACGCATGTGCGGGAGTCTCAGGTGAAGGAACATGTTTCTTAGCTGCCCGGGATCCCGCAACCCTCCATCTCTCTCCAATCTCTGTCTCTCCATATCTCGTCCGTCGTCATCTTGCTGCACTCGCGTACACGTTCATCCACGCGCGTGCCCACGCCACTCGAAAATGCGCGCTTGAAGCCGTGAAGCCGTGAAGCCGTGAAGCCGTGAAGCCGTGAAGCCGTGAAGCCGTTGAGCCTTGCAGGAATGGTCCTAGTCCCGGTCCTGGTCCTGGTCCTGACTCACCTCCATCGCCGACGTGATCCTTTTCCATCGCACCACCCACTATTCCGTATGGAACTAGGTAGTTAACCGCAAAGTGCTTCCATCTCCTGGTCATGCCCGGTCCAACCGACCGAATCGAGGCTTCGCATGAACAACTGCGCCACAGCCTTGCAGGACGACTCAGTAATCTATCTCTCTCTCTCTCCCTCTCTCTCCCTCTCTCTCCCTGTCTCCTATCCAACGCGCCCGGCCAATCGGGCCTTTGAGAGGTTTTCGGTCGCTAACCATCTCTCGCCTCGGAAGAGCTGCTGCTTACGGATTGGCAATAGCTGACCTGCTGCATCTGGACTGCACACATCTTGATCAAGAAGAATGGCGTAAGCCGCGTGACACACCACCGCAGGCCGTTTCTTACCCTCCTCTCCTGGGCCTCTCCGAGGGATGCCTGAAGGTGACACACAATCTGTGAGAACCCTAAAACAATGTCCCGGTCGGGCGTGTCGGGAGGATTCCTCGAGGCACATCTTGGCTGCAGACGACGTCCGACGACATGGCAATCTCGAACTTCAGCTTCGTGTCAAGTCTCTCGCGATACGCCGCCTTTTGTCGCCTCGCGCGAACATCTCAAAAAAAGAGACACATTGTTCAATCGCGACTTTCAGCCCCGTCGGCGTCGAAGCTTACCCATAGCAAATCTTGGGGGCCTGGTCATTTGCCGTCATTTACTCCGTAGCGCCGCCCGCGGATTGCACTCAGCCTTGAATACGGGTTCCGACACGGGCACTTCTAGACCAGCCCATCTCTCCTCTCCTGTCAATCTCTGCACCACGCAGTTGGGCCAGGCTCAAAGACACAACACACATGGTATTAATCGTCAAGGGAGAGACAGACTGCCGGGATGAGACACCCAATTGCCGGTCGCCGAAGATGCTTATTTCTGCCCGCCCTACTAGGTACGCAATCTTAGCATCTCCACTGCCATCTCGAATTGTCATACCAGGTAGGAACAGTTTCTCGCGATAATGGGCGCCGCCTGACTGCAATCGCCTCGACGGGATTTCTCCCGGCGTTCAAATCCTGAGTGATCTCCGGATCCGACCGGGGTATGGCAGCAACAGGGCGAACGGCTGGGAACCAAAATCATGCAAAATTAAGTCTAACCGATACGCCGAGACAACCCTGCGGGCCATGTTCATGCTGTCAATGTTGATCGACGCGGCAACATCAAAGCTGACAGATCTCACTTCTGCCAACTATGGGGCATCCCAGCATCTTCGGGACGAGCTTGGTCGTAGAGTCTGGCAACAACAAAAAAAAACCGCCACATCCCGGATCGCCCACGAGACCCTTCACGACGGGACACTTTTCGGTCTCGCTCTGGATGGCCTCGATATTCGTTATGCTTGAATTATGAGCGACGGTGCCGGGCTGCTACGAAGCCAACTTCACACGTGATCACATGTCTCTCAAGATAGTAGTCCGGCCACGGTCAGCTCCAGAAGTCCGCCATGAACAGTTGACAGCTACTCACCGAATCGGATCATGACAGTATTCCATCGATGTAGCTGAGAAAAACACACATCGCGGTTGATAAACCCTTGGTACTAGCTCAAAGAAAAACACTGGTAAACCTTGATATGCGACTGGCATGTTACTAGTGCTGCTGCTGGATAAGTCTTTAGCCATGCCTTTGAAACGACCAGCAACTACAACAGATCCTCGCTGAACAATACACCAAGAGCAAGGCTGTTGGGTGTTTCCATCGACTCTGCAGCTTCCGACTGGGTTGCCGAGGAAGAGTCAATAACGTCCGTCTTGTTCAGAGAGTTCCCTCGCGTGGATGCCGCGGATCTAGCCGGGTGAGCGAACACACTTTCAAGGTTGATCAAAGTGCGAGGTCCCAGCCGGTTTCGAACTCGTTGCCTAGTCTCGAGCTTCTTGGTCAATCACCACTGTCGTCTTTGTCAATTAGCAATTGATGTTCCCCTTGCATGACTCTGATAAACCAATGGTTGACTGTGTTGACAGTATCGGCCTGGACGAGTAACCGCATCTTCAACTTCGTATTTTCGGCTGGTCTCATGTCTGCTGCAATCATGTCATTGTACTGATGGGAATTGTACTGATGGGACATACATAACACATTTCCGATTTTGAAGAGTTGATTTGCCCGAGTCTAGAGCAGGCAATGACTGCAGAGTTGTCGATTTGCTCAAAGACACAGATCCTGAGACGAAGCCTCCCCAACCACGGAGGAAGACGATTGCAAGCACCGAAAACTGAATGCTGCCGAGTCGCTTCCCACATCCGACCTCCCAACCAGTTGTTGCCAAGTCATGCTACTTGTGAAGAACACCAGCTGAGAGTTGATGGCTGAGCGGAGCGATGCCCTGAGTGTTGAGCAAACCAAAAAAGAAGGCATTGCGGGGTGACTGAAGCAGAACTCCCAAAAGTCGCAAGCCTTCGTAGGCATGTGCCCTAGCATTAAGCCCGCGTACTTGAGAGAAAACAATCTTGGAAGTTGACGAACTTGAGTTGACATCATCACTTATGCGCTGTCCAAGCACGCGAATAACTTTGGCAGCTAGTCCAATTGCAAAAGCGCTGTGCTGCACTTCCAACTGAACCATGGGCTTTTCAGAGATTCCTTTTCACAATGGAACAAGTTTAGACGAGCGTTAATTGCGACCAGTCAGAGATGTCGGAAATGCTGAATACTACACTCTTCAATGTGCAGCTAGATTGAACGCTCAATAGCCACGCCGCCATGCGTGAGTTGCAGTCTACAAACTTGTCGGCTGCTGATCGTGACTACAAGACGATGTCCAATTCCTCGCGCTGAGACTCAACCGGGCTGAGGTTCAAGGAGAAACTGTCCGCTACAGGTCTTGAATGAGCAAAGTCACACAGTCCAGGTCTTCGTCCGGCAAAGAGCTCCCGCTTGGAGTTGGCAAAAGTCCTCAAACGTCTCTTGAGCAACTCGACAAGCAACGGCTTGGGGTGCAACAGTACAGTCATGATCAATTCAAAACAGATCTCCCTCCTCGATTTCTATCCCCAAAGAACACCCAGATATACCCAACGGTAAATTCCGAGTCCAAGGCACTCCTAGGTTAGTTACGCAAATTGTCTCTAGAAATTGTCTCCAAAGAGAAAGACACACACGACGAATTGGAACATGAACATACTGTTGGAGAGCCGACTTGCTTCCAACTTTCTCGAAACCGAACTGCAGATTATCCCGGGAACTAGATGCCCAAAGCCTGCCGACACAGCTTGTCCGAACCCTCTCCGGCGACGCAAGTAATCCTACGGCCAAAGGTGCGCCTGGAGATTAAAAACGGCAAAATTAGCTAGCGAAACTGTGGAAAAATGCGCGTTCCGTCAGTTTTCGTCCTGTACTATTTGGCTTCTCTCTTTGGCCTCACACACTCACTTTTCATCCATGGCTTCTCTCAGACTCTCTCTCTCAACTTTCACGATTCGCAAACTACAAATAACGCTCAACCTCTTCGTGATGAGTATTAAGAGAATCCCAGTCTAAGCTATTACCATAGCTGGAAGTGTTCACGCCCCCTCGGAAAGCCTAGCGTCTTTACGAGTCCACCACTCCGCCGCCCCATCCCACAACAAGCCAGGATAGACCCATCTCAAAGCCCTCAAATGTGGGACAACAGCATTGCGTCTCCATCAAACCATGATAACCTCAATCCAACCGGCCGGTTGGCCCAATGGCAAGGCGTCTGACTACGATTCAGTAGATTCATCAGGAGATTCTGGGTTCGACCCCCAGGCTGGTCATACTTTTGGCATTACGAGACACCGCGAGCTGCACGTCTATCAGTTTTGGGTCGAGGGTTGTTCGTGTTTTATTTTGTCTGTGTGATTAGCACCTCTCATACCTCGAGTCAGGGTCTGGAGTCTGCATAGGCTCCACCATGGAAATGATGGATAATATCCGTGCAAAGCGACGCAGAAGTTCTGTCGAGAATTGAGAGAGATCACGGAGGAAAGATGCAGAGGTCTTATACCACTCCTACTTCAGAAGACATTGGGCCAAGGCACGCATGCAACGACAGCAAGCAACAGGAATAATCTTTTTTCCAAGTACTAACCACAAAGGCTCTCCATACCATCAACCTCACCAACTGGTAGCCGCGAGCGACGACACGGTCGGAAATGGTAACTAAGAGTTAGATAATACCTCCCAACCCGGCTGAGCCGAGTCATGGGGAAATGCGAATATAGGAAGAAAAGGCCGCCATCATACTCGTGATCTCGTGACTGAAATACCCTAGGAAAAAAATCCACCATCGCCCAGCTACGATCCTGAGAGCGTCGCATAACAAGAGCCGATGCTGCCGCCGCCGTCTTCGGGTGCCACCGCGGCTATCCCGCGAGTGTCGTCCATACCAATGCAGTGCCGCTGTGATGATGCTAAGCTACCAGCCGGACCCCGTTTTGAATGCAATGACCTAGGTATACCGTACGAAACTCAAGTATAGAACGAAGAGGAGGACAGCCGTCCCTTTTCGAAAACCCAGATGAGCCCAGGTGGCTCCATGTCGTAATCGTGATTAATTATGTGCGGCGCCGACCAGCTGTTCCTTTGCCGTATTTACTGGTATCGACTGTTCTTCATGACGTCTTCGTGTCCATCTCTTGCGCCTAGACCGAAGGCGCGTCCAAGGGCTTTCGGCCAAATACGGTCCGATGAGGCAGGTAGGCGTGAAACTTGTTGTCGGCAACGTGTGGTCTCACGTTCATGAGAAAGATCTCGATCTGCACCTCGGTCCATTGAAGAGCCCTGAAAGGCCGTGTCGCGAGCCCCTTGAGACCGTCCTCAATCGTCCGCCTCATCAAAGCGCCAGCCTCTCGCAGTTCGGGCCTCGCTGGCCAGTCGCCAATGGGGCACTTTCGCCGGTCCTCTTGAATGTCTACGAAGCCGGCGAGCCTCATCTCTTCGGCAGCGTATCGGATGCCGTGCATTTCGGAACCAAGCGCTCTCATTCCAGCCTCCAAGTAGTTCGTGAAAACTCGGAAGCCGTACTCGTCTCCTTCTGGGGTGGTGCCGTCGTCGCACATGGGTGAGAACTCCAGCTCCTGTATCTCGAACCAGCCGCCAGGTTTAAGATGTCTGTGATGAAGTCAGTCCGATGCAAGTCAAGCACGACGCGATAGCCTGTGGTAGCGCAAAAGTTGAGTTCCATAAGACGTACCGGTAGGTCCGCTCCATGAGCTCCTGGCGGTCACGGACGGAATGTAGCGTATGGCGCAGGTGGATGAAGTCGTAGAAGTTTTCGTCCAAAGCCCATCCGTTCTCGTGTTCAAAGTCATCGACAATGAACTGCACGTTGGGTGGCACCTCATTGGGTTGGATGGGCGACAGATCGACACCCAGAAACTCAGTGTTTGGGAACCATTCAGCCACTGTTTTATTGTCAGCCTGGAAACAGCCTGTCGAATGATGCACCGTAGCCAGTCCTTACCCTCGAGAATCCAGTGACCTGGGCCGGTGCCTACAGAAGCAGTCAGTCACTCGTGCTGTGACATTCGGTGTCACGTTGCGTTGAATAACGCAATAGATGACATACCCAAGTCAAGAACCTCTGCGCCTCGTGCCAGGATATCGTCGACTGGTGCCAAGTACCACTTGTCGCAAAGCAGGTTGCTGATGAGGTGTTTCATAAAGTCGCGGTCTTGTTCAACCAAGTCGTTCGGGAATGCATATTTTCCAGCTCGGTAAGCGTGGTAGCGGAGTCGATGCTCGTACATGTGCTCGAGCACACTCTCGGAGAGACTCTGAGTCTCGCGGCCGTCTTCGTTATGAGAGCCGACGGTGATGGCGGTGTCAGTCGAACTTGGTGGTGACATGGCTGCGGGAGCATAGCCGTCGGGCGAAGGCGGACCTTGGATCTTTCGTCGCTTCTCGGGAGGATCGTGATAAGATGCAAAATGAGACACGGCGACGGTATGTGTTGTTGGGTTTTGCGGTGATGTCTGGCTAAGCGAACTCGGAGGCGAATTCATGGTGATGTCGGACTGCAGAGCAATAACGGGCGGACCGACTTCGTTGACATGCAGAGATGAAAGTTGCGACGAATCTCAAGCCTGATTTCCAAGCGTGGAACCTGGAAAGGCTATGCGATCCACCTGCTTCGGCGGTGTCAGTCGGGGCCGGCCAGCAGATTGACGAAGAGAGCAGCAAAAAGCAGAGTGATCTAAGGCTTGCTATTGCTAGGCTTGGCGCTGTTGCCCCCGAACTTCGAGGGTCGTCGTCCAAGGGGATCAGAGGGGGAGAAATCAAGAGGTAATTCCAGGTCAAGGGCCCGTTCACTGGGACCAATATGCTGGCGACGACGTCCCTGATTGGCAATGAAACTTCTGATCCCAACTGTCAAAGTGGACAATGCCGAAGCGGCACGGGAAGCGGGCGAGCCGATTGTGGATAAAGGCAAGCTAAATGAGGAATATGTTGGACGAAAACGTCCATCGGGAGGGGAGGGACAACAGAGGTAGGGCCCAGGGCCACGACGAAGCTCAAGCAGTGAGTGAGTGGGTAGCTGTGTATGACGTGCGGTGTGGTTTGTACTTTTGCTGCCTCAACTGCTCATGAGACAGGAAACAAGGAGGTCAAAGAAGGGGTAGAAGAGGGCAAAAAAGAAGAAACACACAGGCGCGGGAGACAAGGAGCGACCCGAGACAACGACGAGGGCTTATTTGGTGGAGTTCTGTGACGGTGATGGGCACTGAGCAATGGGCTTGGAAATCTGTCTGGGATGAAGACCGCGAGCGGACGGGAGAAGGGTCGCCGAAGCAGACCAGAGTCGGATCAAACTTCTTTTTCTGGGGGCACAAGACGTCTGGCATACCAAGACCCAAGACGGGGGCTAGGTCGAATTATGAATCAAAGGGCATGGCTGTATCTGAAATGATGGGGGTTTGGGGGTGGTGGTGTTCTGGCCAGCGCCAGACATGGCTTTCAAGGTGCATGAAAGCCAAAGGGTTACGGGGACAAGGGAAGAGGAAAGGATGCGTAGAATGGCGAGGTACGGATATAGAAAGTCAAGAGATGACGTGTACGTACCGAAATGGATGGGCGAGCGAGCGAGTATCCGTACTTGCATGGAAGAAGGCAAGAATTTTGGCGTAGCAAGAAGAGAAGAGGCGAGTAGCTAGTTGGCCATGTGTTTTGCTGCAACGACGATGAGATGCTGTCGAGTCGGATTCGTGTGACGCAGCAGCAAGTGCCTGTGGCGATGCAGAGATGTAGCTGCCGCAGCCACCAGCGCAACTGGTCGCACGTGGCCGGGGATATTGGAACAAGAGATGAAGCTCAAATGTCGAGATGGTTTGTTCGGGGTCTGTCCCGTGCGAAGCGGGTGTGGTAGGGTTGACACGATAGTTTTTGGCGGGCAGGGCAGGGAGGGAGGGATCGGTAGTTTTGCGACGACGATGACGGTTTTGGCGAGGTGTCGAAGAGAAGGAGGGTGCCACGAGAAAAGCAGGGCTGAGGCGCAGCACCTGAAGCCCACGAAGTTTGGCTGTTCCCGGACGATTAGTGTGGCGATTGCAGCAACGGCAACGGCACCAGCATCAGCATCGACGACAACGACGAGGACGGAAACAAGACGTCGAGATGAAGATCACCGACTGAAAGAAGTAGCAGGAGGAGCTAACGATGGATTATGTATGTGCTTCGGCGTAGCACGAGGTAGCAGCAACTAACTGGAGAGGTCAAGTCACGTCAGGAAGTGCATGGATGGATGGGAAGGCGACAAAGTGGATGGAGCTAGGTCACGGTCAAGGACCAGGCCGAGGGTCACCCCAAGTCCTTGTCCATGTCTACTTGTAGGTACTTCCATTGCAGTAAGGCGGCCTATAGAAGATGGAAGTATTGCGCCCTACTGGACTGTACTACGTGCAAGTATGCAGTGAGCCCCTGCACAGGTCGCCGTGGCCCTTTCCCTCCTTGCCCCTATCGAAGCTCTCAAGCTCATGCTGATACTGCGATAGAGCAAAACCTTGGAGCAAGTGCGGTCGGTGCCTGATCGTCCTTGCTGTACAAGGCGGGCACACTGTAGCTTGTAGTCGGAGGGCGAGAGAGAGCAAGAAGAGGCGGAGCGATGCTCGTAGACCTCTCAGATCACAGATGTAGGTAAAAGGTACACATCATTTAGACGTAGATGGGGGCCTAAGATCTAGCAAGGTAGCGTACGGCGAATAGACCAGTGCTCCGTACTCCCTACCTTTCTCTGTTCGGCGTACTTTTAGGCAGGCGGGTGCACTTGGCACTGGCCAGGAAAGAGCACGCTCGAAGCTCACACAGAAGGAAGCGGTTCCTCGCCTGCGCATTGCCTACCAGATCTAGGTAGGTGCTTTTTCAAGGTACACAGCGCTGTTGCTCTACACATACATTATGGCAGGTAGGCTTATGGGCAATGTTATTACCATACCGTAACCCTAGGTGCTCCGTATACTACACGGCTCTGATGCCTTTCGCCTTCGACGAGGGCGGGCGTCGGGCGAGGGCAAGGGCACCGCGCCGGATGGGAGGGGGAGGAATCCTTCAGAAACAAACTGTCGGGTCCAATCTGACGCTGACGACGTGGAGTCCCGAGGGTGAGGAACGAGGGCGTCGATGGCGAAGTGTCATTGGGCAGAGAGAGACAGGGGCTGAGATGATGCAGTGCTGTAGTCGAGTGTTTTGCGCCAGCCAAGAAGCGCATGCTCATGCCAGCAGGTCTGCACCCGCACTGCCTGGCGGTGGCTGTGGGTGCGGTCAGCATCAAATGTGAACCAAGGTCCTGAGCATGTTCCATCGTCAGCTCTGCACTTGATGTTTTTACTGTCTTTTCGCAGATGGCAAGCGTCTTTGGTTTGTAAACAGTGTTGCCCTCCTGGTGCCTACCATACATAGTACAGTGCCCGCCTATTTTTCATTCCTAGGTAGACACTCATATCCTGGGTGAATTCCGGCAGTCCCAATGAGTCGGCTCGGCAGGGGCTCTTTCCCCCTGCTCCTATTCTGCAACCCATCGGCCGAGGGCTCGAGCCACTACACATATGGTGATAGTACTCCGTACCTTCGGCAGATACGGAGTATTACATGTTGACCAGATTAACTGCTACTTCTTGCGTCTTCCTACCTACGGCGAGAAACTCGTCGTCTTGATGAGACACCAAAACGAGATGCGGCAAAACGGATGGACAGTGGAAGACACCTGTGGGTCTTGCGATAATATGCATATGCGCAAGCGTCATGTGTGATGCTCCTTCCAACTCACCGGCAGGCAACACCTCCCCAAGCGAGCACTGTGAGGCGGTTCCAAGTGCTTGCCTTGCCTGTTTGCTTGCTACGGGGCGATGCAGGCAGATATGATCCTACTTGTACGGATACCTAGGTAGGTTGGGAGTTGATTGTCGGGGAAGTGGATGATAGCTGCCGCGTGTAAAGCAATCTCGCCAACGTGAACGCATGCAGAGAGAGCGGTTTGGCATTTGCTCTCGGTCGATGACGACAATGGTGATTTTGTATTCATTTCGCTTTAGACACGTCGCAGTCCATCGACTTCTTCATCTCGTAAATCGTCAACAAGGTTGCCTTTGGTAGATACTGGGTAGGCAGGTATGGTAAGGCACCTGCCATGGTAGGGACTTCGCCCATTCAGGGCTTGCTTACATCATCGACTTTGGCTGGACGAGTACCCGCGACTTTTCAAAGCCCGAAGCTGACGAGCCCCCGAAGCCCCCGAAGCCCCTACTGTGTAAAAGACATGGGGGCACAGTGGAACTGGGAGCATCTTCCTATTATGGCAAGGCAGGCAGGCACGAGGACCAGGACCAGGACCAGCCACGAAACCAAACGACCATTCTCTGCGGATCGATCCGTCACCATACGAATACATGGGCAAGAGCCAAGAGCCAAGTCACCTTCAGCGTCAACGGCGTCTTTCTTTTTCCACGATGCTACTACTGCGTACTGTGTGTGATACCGAGCACACTCGGCCAGACTAGTACTTTGTGGAGAAGGTCAGGTCTAGGCAATGGCAGACCACAATCAGGGACGCACCGTACTGATCACAGACTGCAGAGTATCCGCTATCGTGTCCAGCATTGAGCCTGGTCCTCCCGAGCTGGCGAACCATGGGGGCGGAAGACAAACAGGAGAAACAAGCAAGCAAGAAGCGCAGCGTCGCAGACGGGTTGGGAAAACTCTATCCTGTCTCGAACCAAACTACCGGGATAGAACGCTATGGCTCCAGCTTCTGTGCAAGGCATGCGGTGTGATGCCGCGACGAGAGCCGTCCAGTCATGCCTCGAGACTGACGCAGCACACCTGCGCTCCGACGATGCCCGGTCGAAACTGACTGCCGGGACCAATGCTCAGCCATGCTCAGCCATGCCCAGCCAAGCCCTGCCCTGCTCTTCTCTCCTGTCAGATCAGGCGGCTCTTCGGCCTCGAGTCCGTGACACGTCGCGAGCCTTGTGCCGTCACGGCATGGCATGGGGCCACGAGATATCCTCACTTTTAACGTGCAAGTTTTTGCTGTGAAAAGTGCTTCATGGCACCCGCCATCAGCCAGTCCAACTTTACGGGTACGGATACGGCAAACACGGTCTTGGCTGCCGGGAAGCGGTCACAGCCGCGATATTGACGGCAAACCCATGTCCATGCCGCTGGTTCTGGGCTGCCCCTCGTCCGCTGCGTCGGTGCTTGTTAATGGCCCCTCTCCCCCCTCCATTCCGGCCATCAACCCACATCAACGAATCTTTGTCAGATATCACCAAAAACCTTGGCTGGATTGGGGTCAAAAGCTGTGTGGGGGGTTAACGCCTCGGCGCCGTCTGTCGATGCTCCGGCGCCCCTGGAGCCAGGAGCCAGGAGCCAGCACACACCCACCTCGAACTCGTTATCGACATGTATTTACCGTTGTTTCGTAACTGGTGGTTCGAAGTCTCGCTTGCGAGGAAGACATGGCTCAGTCTCTTGGCTTCAAAAAAAGATTAAACCTTGCGTCGGTCGAGGCGTCGGAGTTCACGCTTGCCGGCCACCGCGCCAGCACGGAGGATCGGCCTCGGAGAGCGACAACAGCAGCAGCCGCCTCACACCAGACATGTCAATGGAAAGGTTGAGCAGTCTCCTACTGTCTATCCAAAGCTAATCATAAAACTTCAGAAGCCATGCAACTAGCAGTACAAGTACTGTTACTCGCAGGTGGAGTGGCAAGCATGGGCATGGGCTCTTGGTCCCGAGGGGAGAGAAAACGTTACCAACAGAGTGGAGTGGTCTCTTTTTCCTCTTCGGGATTTGAAAATTGACTTGTCTCTCTACTTTGTAGTGGGTTGAGGGCTGGAATGTATCCGTACACGGTACCCTTTCCCTCACAACTTAATCAAGTGATGGGATACTGCAGGCAGATAAGCCCAGCTTTGGAAACCGGAAGATGCAGCCCGAGACTTCTATTCAGGTAGGCAGAATCTCCAGCGTAAACCGAGTCACCGTCCGTACTGACGCTGCTGATGTGTCTCCCAGCCCACATACACCACATACTGTACACCACATACTTGCAGCGCACCACAAAGGTGCAGCAGCAACAACAACAACAATAACAGACTCGGCTTGGGGCAGCAGGGGGCCCAAGACATGCTGGCGGACGGTCCCAGAGGAATGGCACGCTGGGCCGGGCGGAAGCTTTCCTGGGAGAGGGAGACAGACATGGGCATGTTCTTGGAGGTTTGTTACTTGCAGACGTAATGAGTCTTCACTGTGCTTGCTCATCCCGTGAAGCAGCCCGGTACACGCAGCATATGGCCATCTGCTTTCCGAAGCTGCCGAAACGCGGTATTCGGCCGACGAGCCTGGCCACTTTTGCACTAGATGAGGATAAGCTACAGGAAATTGGTAATTAGTCTGCAGGCATACGGATACTCGTACTGCGTATGTGGAAGACGAGGATGTGAAACGCCTTGCATCTCTCCATCTGTCCACCGTTGCTGACAAAAAGTCCTTCAATGGTTATTCTGCTGCAACTGACGATGCCGTCTACCATGTCACTACAATCTGGAAGTCGCTTCCCAACTCCAAGTCGACTACCATGGTTACCTAGTACTCGGTCAAACAATGTTGGAATACGGGGACTCGCTCGCTCACTTCCTCTACAATATCCGACTTGATTCCACCTGCAGCAAGCAACCGTCAGTCCACGTCCAGAGGCGAGTAGGTGACCGCCATCACCCTTCCTTTGCAATATCCCAGCCCGCCGAATACCACTCTCGGATGCGACGTCCCAGATCGACGGCCCCATGTTTGCAACCACCTGCCGCCATCATCGTCCAACCGTCGGCCGACCAAGGGAGCATCGGCATCGTCTTGTCTCGTCTCGTCTCGTCTGGTGTCCGCACGTCTCGACCCGAACGACATGCTGCCAGCAGATTTCTCCGTACCCATTGACTGGCTGGCGTGATGGCTGGCCCCCAACCTTCATTTACAAGTACCGCACGTCTCTGGCCCGCCAATGATGCGATGATACATCGACTAACTACGGATAGGCATGTACACATGGAATCAGACCATTCGTGACCATGTCGTGGGTTCAACCGGAATTCAATATCCACCGCGAATGGACGCTTGCCTATCCGCCATGGTCCTCCCACCCGCTGGCCCATCGCGAGTGAATCCCTCGCAAGCGGTCCGTCCACGTCGTCCGCCATCCACCGTCCTCGGTCCTCTGTGGCCCGAAGATAGCTGGCGCATCACGTCGCAAGTTGCTGGCTACCCGCGGTGCTGCACACGGTAATTACCTTAGTACCAGCAGAACTTGGAATTCCCTGACACCGCAATCAGAATCCACGCCGTGATACCATCCCATCGCGTGGCCATGACAAATCGTCGCCGACGGAGAGAGCCGCTGACCCGACATGGGCATTGGAAAATGCCATGTCCTTTTCTCGATTCCCACCCAAGGCGAAACAATGGACACAACTGATTAGTCTCAGCCTCTCCGGTCTCGCGCCTCTCGACTGTCGGGATTTCGTACTCCGTACCTTAGTGAGTGCCACCGGTAACCCGGGGACCCGAAAGTAATCGATGCGAAAAGAAGGGTGCGCTATCGATCATGGGGTGTGATGTGCGGGTACTTTTTTCTCGGCGCTACGATTTGGTCAGCGCCTTTGACCAAAGCGAGCGATGGTGCCCACGATCCAGGGTCCCACGCTCACATAAACACACAAAGTAATTAAAAGAAGGCCATCGGACGATCCAGACCCGTCGTCGATCACGATGCTGGCTCACGAGCCGTGGTAACCTGCGGTGCCCGACCGACATCCGCCTCGCACACTACGGAGCCCTCGAAACGCTCCTCCTTGTCTCTTTTGTTATTCTTCCGCAGAAATGCTCGGGAGGACGCGGACTCCAGTCTGATGCTCAGTAGATGGACCGGGCTGCAGTGGTCTCTCTACTCCGTACCACCTTCCGAGTCTCGTTGGCGCCGAGTCATTGGCTAAATCACTGGCGCGATGAAGATCGTCACCGTCAACCCACAAGTACGCTACGGATCCCTGGCTCAATGAACAGTCGCCGGGCATCTTTAGCCTCCGCCGACACGGCCGGTGTGCTAGGCTACACGTTCCGTCAAGAGTTGACATCGATCGCATGCCATGCTTGACCAAACAAGATCATAATACAGCAGCACCACGTCTGCAGAGCTATGAGGAATCACTACTTGTAGGAGGTGAGTGCGCGTGTGCGGAATGCCCTCTGCAGGGACATGACTCAAAACCGACAAGATTATCACAATTCACGCCCTGGACCACCTCGCCGAGGGCAGACTTGACCGACCCAAGCAGCCAAGGCAGGGCAGGGCAACGCAAGGCAGACGGAGCTGGCGCCGCGTCGACGGTGCTCACCGCACAACGACATATGCGCGCGTTCCCAACCGAGGGGTTATTGGTGGACTTGGGTGCCGTGCATGCGTAGTTGCAGACCGATATCCCCTCTGTCGGGTTGCTTCTGCATATTCCATGGGTCCCAGAGGTGCCTCCTACGGTAGTCTCCCGCGACTGGAGTCCTTTTTCTGGGTGAAGTTCCACCCCGGTCAATATTCTAGAACATGGGATGCGCCAAACGTCTTCCCTTCTCGTCCTGCCCACTGTTACCACAGTACGACCTTGACGATGCTCGCCCGCCTCGTCCGTTTTCTGAGGCGGGGTTGAGTTGGTCTCTTGAGGCAAGTGCAAAAAGATTGTCGTCTTGGCTGCTTCGCGGGTCACATTCGCCCTGGTTACGGACGACGATTCCGACGACGACGCACGTTATCGAGTCCCTGACCAAGTGGACACCCTCCTTGGTGGCGTTCCCCTCCGCCAGACGCGGTAGTGTCATGTCGACAGCAAGTTTGGGCCCTCCTTGAGATCACCAAGCACCGTACGTGTTTACAGGGCCAGTTGAGATATCCGCCAGCCGGCCAAGTCATGGCTATAGCTGGCTTATTTGGCTCACGCTCTTCCTTCGGTACCAGACTGGCCCGGCAGAAATGGCTTGATTGTCATCGGCAGGCGGTGTGCGCAAGCATATTTGCTCCCAAGAGCGCCACCGCCCTGTCTTTGAAATACAACATGTGACAAAGTAGAACACGACATTGCACGCCGTGACAAGACTCCCAACCATAGCCACTGAGGCGGCGTTCCGGTTGAATGGTCCAGCCGATAATTACATGGGGGCCATGTGCCTGCAAGAGATGCGGAGCGCACCGACCTTTGCCGCTTGCAAGATTTCCCGCCCGGTTCCAGTCTGTTGGGAGTCTCTATTCTTGGATGGACACGATCTCGGAAGTTGGACCTCCTCGGCCGAAGCCCAGCACCAGCGAAAGACCAGATACGACCTTGGTCTGTCCGTACCATTGCTCCGTTCTCTGTTCCCATGGCACTGGACGACGAGCACCGCTTCGGATCGAGTGCTTCGTATTCTGGCCAGACGGAGTATACCCGCGACTCTTTGACTGTGTTATCGTGCCGCCCTCATGGGGGGGTGCCTCTGGCTGACGTGCATACGCAGCCGATAATGAGCAAATAAACCCATCCCGAACGCCGTCTCCGCCAACCAGCCCTCGGCCGGGCCGCGAGGAAGCGCCAATTACCCTTTCCCCCCCTCGCATGCTTCGCCCAGCTTTCTCGTCTGACATGCTTTCTCATTCACCGCCAGAACGGAACGCACCGCAGCCTTCGTTGGCGCTCATTCCGAGGGAATGGTTAAGCTAGCCGATCAGGCCTGGCGCCATCGGAAACCTGTTCCAGCCGCAACGGGTCACGCAGCTGGGCCGTCGGGCGTCATGTTGTCTCAGAGAACCTCGGGACCGCCTGTCGCCGTCGTGTGGTTGAGTCTTCCTTTGAACCGCTGACCCATCCTGTCGGACGTGACGCGAAAGGCTTCGGGGAACCAATCCCCGAGTTTTTCGTCGTCGTCGTCGAGCATCGCGGAGAGCGCCTTCGCGCACATCCAGCACATCACCATGCCGTGGCCCTGGAACGCCGCGCAGATCCATAAACCTTTTTCGCCGGGAACTTGGCCGACGAACGGGAAGCCGTCCGGGCTGAAGCCCATGATGCCCGTCCACTCGGCGCGCACCCTGCCAGCGGCGTCGTCCTCGCCCCAGTTCGCGCCGAAGTAACGTGGTGTCGTGGCGTGAAGATAGGAGCTGACGTGAGGGTTGATGCCCGAGTCGTCCGTGATGCCGTATTCGCCCAACCCCTCGTCCGGGAGACGGGCGAGTCCACCTCCGATGACAACGTCCCCGGCCAAGTCGGAGCCGGGCGGTTTGGGAATCATGTATTCGTACCCGTCCTTGTAGATGAAGCTGTACGTCGTGGACAGTCCGGTTTCGGGCATGTTGGAACCGGGCCGATGGGCCGTGACCTGTCCTCGCAAGGGGACGATGGCGCCTTGAAACTTGTCGCAGAGGTGAGCGGTGTACCCGTTTGTGGCCAAAACGACGCTCCGCGCCGCGATGCTTCCCTTGGGTGTCCGCACCAGCCAGCGGAAATCTCCCTCGTCCGCTTTCTCAAGCTCGAGAGCCGGTGTTTCGGTGAACAGCCTCAACCCCTTGTTCACGCACAACTCCAAGACACCGGCAGTAAACCTGTAGGCCGAAATGCTGCCCGCCTCGTAACCCACACCGCCGCACAGCTGTCCCTCCTCCCCGTCTAGATAGAACCTCTCCTTCATCTCCTCGGCGCTGTAGAACTCGTACTCTGCGGCGTCTTCGCCGGGCATGTGCTTTTTCATCGCGTCGACGGCAGCTTTCGCCGCCTCCCACTGCTCGCGGTCGTAGATTGCGTCGACGGTTCGACAGGACCTGCTCTCCGTGTCGGCGGCGGCGAGGTGAGCAGCGGCGAAGGAGTGCACGGCGCGGATGTTCTCGAGCTCGAGGCGCGCGATCTTGCACGCCTCGGGTGTGCCGAGCGCGGCCGCGTGGTGGAGGAAGGAGCGGTAGGACGCGGCTTTGGTGTGGCCTCCGTTGCGGCCCGTCGCGCCCGACGTCAGGGTGCGGGCTTCCAGCATCGCGATGCTTTGCGGGGCGGAGGCTCCGGAGAGGAGGAAGTGCGCGATGGCGGCGCCGGTGATGCCGCTGCCTATGATGAGGGTGTCGGCGGCGGACGGGAGGGCGCCGGATGTGTAGGTTGCCAAGGGGGAGGGAGGGGAGTGCCAGTAGCTCTGGGTTGGGTTGGGGACGGGGAGGGAGACGGGGAGGCGGGATCGTGCGTCCATTGCGGTTTGTTGATGGAGGTGAGGTTTTTGCTGCGTCGATGGTGAAGCTTGGCGATGACGAGAGGTTCGAGGCACAAGTAGCTGAGTGGACGTGATGACTGGACTAGAGGAAGTCGATTGTAGCCTGGGTTGGCTTTTTGAAGTCGAGGCAAGTATGGCATCAGTTAAAGATGTTGGATAGGGTAGCTAGCTCATCATCCTCCAGTCTGCCAACATATACATTGCAGTCATATTCATGTAGAGGAGAGGGGATTGCCAAAGAATCCAACCCCGCCTCCTGAGATGAGGTCCAGTCGGCTGGACATGCCCGATTGGGTTGGGGTATCGTCACCTCGTTTGGCTGTTATATAGCAGAACTCCATGGTTTGTATCTTCAGCTCATCTGATGCCAGACTTGGATAACACAGCAGTGTGACGTCAGATGAAGTAGTTAATGAACAGAGTTCCCACATACGAGACCTTGGATAATGATGGTCTGGATGGGCTGTTGGGGCCACGACAGCTGCTGCATTACGCCTACGAAATCATGAAGTCTACCTTCGAGCATCGATCTAACAAGTCTGTACTAGCAACTACTTCCGGAAACATTGATTCAACTCTGGTACTGTCTGTTACGTGTATATTGCTGGGCAAGAAGTCGTTCTGACGTTGGGAAGAAAGTCATCAAGCAGAAAGCTACTACTAAAGACTGAATCAATGGCTATTTAGAGGTCATGTTGCGCGGTGCCTGAACTTATTATTTCGCTGCCTTTCGGTCCACTCCACCTTGTCTGGCCAGTAAAAAGACGAAATCTCCGATTCCAGATCACCAAGCCAGCTAGCTTGGGAAAAGGTCAGTGGGCCATGTCCGTCGTTGACGTCTTTGTGGATTTGCGAGACTGTTCTCAACGGTTCACGCAACGGCATCACTGAGTCTACGCCGTTTAAATGTGGCTTGATAGCATAATAGACAGCCTGGACTACACCAGGAAAGATATTTCGGTAGACAGACTTGAGGTAAAAAGCTTCTATTGCCAGAGAGAAAACGGGATTTGCTTCGTGGTTCGTTTTGTAAAGAAGTACATGGGGAACATCCTCCCCCTTCTGCCCTTTTCCACTTGGTTCTTGTATTTGAGAAAGAGAGGAGAGGAGAGGAGGGGGCTCGCCTTCCCACTTTCGTGAGCCGCCTGCCAGATGGTTGGTCGACCCGGATGAGTCTCGTGCAGTCCTGATGAATATAGTTTGATACCTAGGTTGTGACCAGAGGGGTTCGGGACGGTAGGGTGAGCTGCCAACATTTTCGAGGTATCACGGTACCCAAGATCTCACGCTACCCAACTGTTCTTCGAGCATCGTTCAATCTTCAAAATGCGTGGTGAAGACCCGGCCGAGTTGCAGCAGTGATCTGAACTTCTCGCAGGCGGGAGGAGGGCCTCCATGTCGACTCTACCGTCGAGGGAGACTGTCACATTCAGTCATCACGAAACACATTGGTACGCCTCTTGAACTATTTACGATACCTGGATGAGGGAAGCAATGCGCCTACCTATATGGCCGGGACACGAAACTCTCGTGGCCTTTCTCCGATGGCAGGCTGCTCCCTCTATATAAGGGACCCTAGGATTCACCTTTCATCCCCTCGACTTCCTGCCAGCATAGCAAGAGCATTTCATTGACATCACTCGTGCCTAACATTTCAAGCACAGCAGCAGCACCATCCGCACGCTTGACCTTTCTCTTGGTTGAATCTTTCCAAGCCGACTTGTCGTCCACCACAACACCACATCGCCATCGCCATCTACATCATCATCATCATCATCATCAGGAGCGTTCCAAGTTCCAGCCCAACGTTCATAATGAATCCCAAGAGCGTATCCAGTGCATCATCGAAATCCCGCTCGAAAGACGGGAACCGACCTCGCGCCCAGCCTGTAAAGGTTTTGTGCACATGCTCAAAGTGTACACGCGAGCAACCGGGGGGCAAGCTACTCTCCCCCAGAACAAAGGCAGAGCACACGCGCGCTCAACGAAAGGTCGACCAGGGAACGCTCGCCGAGAATCCCTGCGACAGGTGCGTCAAGAATGGGTCGCCGTGTCACGTCGAGCTCAACGGCGGCGAGACCATAAATAGCCCCTGCTCGACTTGCACGTGGCTAAAGGAGAAGTGCCCGCTTCTGGGCGTCTCGCAGAGGACCCGGTCCAAGACGTCGACTCAAACTCCGAGTCAAACTCCGAGCCAAGAGCCAGGGCAGGATGGTAACGACGGTAAAAAGGGCGCAAACGCCCCGCGTCCTCCGTCGCCGTCGCCTGCGTATTCCGGGCCTGCAGAGGGGAGCCGGACAGAGATGCCTCCACCCACCGAGGCCAGCACTGATAAGAAGCGGCCACCAACGGAGGCTGATGAGGAGGAGCGGCCTGCAAAAAGGCAAAAGAAGCCCGTCTCGCTGCCCTCCGTCTTTTCGTTTTTAGAGATGCATCCCATGCCTGGTGATCCTTTGCCTGGTGATAGACCAGAGGACGTTCCTGGGCAGCCTGTGACGCTGCCTTATATCGATACTTTAAAGCGCCTGGGGCAGCTGGGGCCCCTCCAGCCTGAGCCCTCGCCCCTCCAGCCTGAGCCCTCGAAACCAGCTTGGAATGCCGGCGCCGATCCGAGGGACATTGCAAGTGCCGCTTTGTTGGAGAGGTCAAAAGGCAGGATGGCCATTTCTTACTTGTTGAACGGCCCATCCAATGCCGAATCAACTGTCCGTGGCCTCGGGGCTCCATGACCGGCAGGGTCTGTGCAGGAATACAACTCCGCGAAGGGAAGGAGTCTGGGATGTACATAATGTGGGATAAAAGGTGTAAAGATGTGGTGGTTGGCTTTTTTGTCCGGCAGGGTCATGGGCGGGTTTTTGGTTGACGTCGTGAGGGCTCAACTGTTTCTTGTACAACCGACGACATTGTAAAGGGTTTCCCCCCAAAGAATGGTAGTCAATGAATTATTATCTCATCCGTTGCGACGCGATAGTGACACCTGTTGTTCCAAAGTTGACATTGAATTACGACTTCTGACTTTCAGCCACGGTCGGGCAAGTGTCGGCCGAATCTCCCGACTTTCAGTTCCCTGTGTTGTTGCTACTACAGGGACAAAGGCCTGAACAGCAACAGAACGCCCCGAAAGCCATCGGAGCGTACGAACGGTGAAATCGTGACTGGCTTGGAAACTACTTTGAAAGCTTGAGCACCCTGGCAGTAGGTACGATAGTGGAACATGTCATCGAAGAAAGCCACTTTAGATGAAAGACGAAAACTAGTATTAGGAACCGGGCACGACCAGAGGTATTTTGCGTAAATCTACCTAATGATACTCTCAAGACGCCATCGCAAGCCCACCGAGGTCATTACATCCGACGCACGCCGTCTACTGCTTCTCGTTCTGCGCATAGATAAAGTTGGCGGCTGGAAAGCGTCAGTCAGTCTCGGACAGCCGGCACCACGGAGGAGTCCAGAAAAACGACTCACCCACTGGAACGAGACCATTCTCCCTGGCCCAGTGTCGCACACCCCGTCCCTGGCCGCCGCCCCAGCGCTTGCGCTCCTCGGGCCCGGACAGGTTCAGCCGCTGCGTGGTCCCGTTGGCGGGGATCCAGACGAGGAAGACGTAGCGGTGCTTTCCCGTCTTGGCGGGCGGGCCGGGGGGCTTGTACTCGACGACGTCCTCCACGGCGGGCTTCGCGCCGGACGGCGACGCCGAGACGCCGGTGGCGATCCAGTGGCAGAACTCGGACCACTTGGGGTCGTCGCGCGACGGCGCGTCCGGGTCGGTCAGCGTGAGGACGTACGTCGTCGTGATCTGGACGCCGGGGAAGCCGGACCCCTTGACGAGGGAGACGGACGGCGCCGATTGTAGGTCGGCCGGCTTGAGGGTGTTGCCGAGGTCCGCGGCGCGGGAGGCGTCCCAGTGGGCCGAGAGGCCGAGGATGGGCTCGAAATCATCGACGACGGTCGGGATGATGTGCGCGTTGGAGAGTCTGGGGGCGGTGCGTTAGCCTCTCGCGCTTCAGCAGGTCCCGTTGGGTAGGAGAGGGAAATGGCGCTTTACTCTTCGTGGACGCGGGTCAAGTCGGCGTTTGCCCCGAGGACGACCTGCTGGTCCCCGGCCGGAGCGGCGCTGACCGTGGCGCACAGAGCGACGGCCGCCAGGAGCTTGCCTGCGAGAAGGCCTGCCATGGCGAGCATGAAGCCGTTTCGACGTTGGCGGCTTCAAGCGGTGGCAGCAAAAGATAAGATATTGCCGTCTACACCTGGGAAAGGAAACTCGAGAAGCCAAGAAGCGGTCGAGGCTACTGTTTGACGGCCTGCAGAAACGTCGCTGAAGAATCGAGGGGTGGGATCGTGTGTTTCAGAGGGGGAGAGTGGAATGAGGAGGGACGACGTTGGTGATGTCATGTTCCTTCGGTCTGGCGTGCTTCTTTTTCCCCGCCCGGACCCCCTGTCGCCGGTACCGACTGCTCCGGCCGGAGGTCCTGCCGGAAGGTCCTGCCCACTGGATGCTGACTTTGTTGCGATTCCCACTTCGGCCTTTCATCAATCAAATGTAATTGTTCGAGGGTGCCTTGAAGTCGGCCTGGTAGGTTGACGCGCATCTCTCACTCTGTGCTGAGCCAAGCGATATAGCGGTGGCTCATGGATCAGCTGCAGTAAGTGTCTCACTCACTCATTCCTCATGTGCACACACACACTCACACCCGCGATTTGTCACCGAAGACCCTCTTATGCCTCACGTCATTAACACATATGAGCCCCAGACGAATGGTCTGACTGAAATGAACACTACTCACTTCGCGCCTTATGTCGGCTACGAAAATGTCCATTTTACCAATCATGGAATCTTGACCTCTCAGGCCACTTCGTCAGGCTGACGAATCCAGCGTCAAAACGTTTCGACATTGAATCCTAACATCTGCTCAAGTAGAAGGCCTGTGAAGCGCATTGCAATAGGTTACCAGGTTCTCAACAGGCTGCAAAGGGAAAGAATAAACTACTGTTGCCGTCAGCTCTCCGGACGTGGCATATACTTGTACATATCGTCAGGCCAATGTCAGCACTACGACGCCATCTTGGTGAGAGAGGGCCATCGCGTGTAACACGCAAACATCACAGACTTGTTCCGCATCTTTCGCGGCACACATTTCCATGTTTCTTTGCCTTGGGCGATGATCACCGCCTCAGCTGTGACCGAGCTTGGGGCAGTATCGGGCCAGTCGACACCAACACCATGGTTCGAGAGCTTCCGATTGAGTTCACCTGATTACCACCGTTGCGGCTGGATTTAACCTTCACCAAGCCCTCGCTCGAAACCCCAACCGGGATGTTTGACCTCAGTCGCAGCATCATTGGTCGCAGCATTCGCCGCCAACGGTGCACATTGTGGCTGTCCACTTCCCCCACCAGGAGGACCGGAACACCACGCACGCACACATCACCTACATGCGTGTCAGCCAAGGATGCGACGGCGACGACAAGCGCTCAGAGCCGAAGGGAACATGCGCTGCCGGGACCGCCAAGCCTCACGGCCACAGCCCACTCACTCCCACATGCGCCGAGTCTGTGACACCCCGTCCGGAGGAGGAGGAGGAGGAGGAGCGCGGCGGCGAGCTCTGCCTCTGGAGTGTGCGAAGGTGTACGGAATCGTCAACCAGTGAGGGCGTCTAGAACACGACGTCCCTCGGGATCCAGTCAGCCTCCGCGTTGCCTCCCCGTACTGCTCGTCTCAGCTTTTCAACGTTTGCCCTCGCACTCTTGACGGCCATTCGTACCCTGGACCCGCCGTGTTCTGGATTTGCCTGCAGTTGGACCGGCAGCATGTCTAAGGCGACTTCATACCCGGTCAATCCGCCTACAACATGGACGTCACTGGGACGATGCAGCCAGCGACGGTTCTTTCGAGTGTTTGCTCTGAGTGTCATACTGTTCTTTGCCGTCTTCCAGTTCCTCAAGCACGACACGCCACGAGTGCATCATCAGCCGTTCGAGGCCCCGGAAACACAAATCATTGTCCACGGCGACGTCGTCGAGGGTTTGCCGGAACTCGCATACGACTTGAGGACGTTTCCGTACTCCCCACAGGAAACCCCGGCAGATGGAAACACGAGCAAGCAGCGCGCCCCATGGCTTGCGGCGGTGATTTCCACGGCCTGGGATGTGGAGCGTCGAATGCTGATACGCTCGACCTGGATGCAACTGTACAAGGACGTCCCGTTTGACGGCCGCTTCGTCGTTGCGAATCCAGGGCCCTATTGGACCGACATCGTTGCTCGTGAGAACCGCACATTTGGCGATGTCATCGTGCTCGATCGCATACAGGAGGACGACGTCACTGCCAACACGATCAAGACGCTGGAGTTCTTCAAGTGGCTTCTAGAGAACAACGTCAGTTACGAGTTCGTGTCCAAGATGGACACTGATGTATGGCTGAACGGGCGTGGATTCTGGGACCGCTTCCTAGAACCGAGACTCGTCAGAAACAACAGCGACGAGCGACTTTCAAGCAGCGTTGAGAGGACCATCATCGGAGAACTGTATTACTCGCCCTACTGGGATCTCGTTTTCCCTCAAGGGGCCATGTACACGGTGACGTGGGACGTGGTCGAGCTGTTGTCCTCGTTGCAGCAAAGATTCAACGTTGTCACGGGAGAAGACATGGCTGTTGCGGTTCTACTGCTGCAGGGGCATGAGAGGGTCAATTTCATCAACTTTAGGGGAACAGAAAAGTTTGACTACAACGACAAGGACGCGCGGAACGACGGCTCGGCATGGGCGAGAGAAAGCACGCACGCCAACGCCGTCGACCACGCCATTGTCGGAACCGACGCCATTGTCGTTCATAGGCTCAAAGACGATGGAGACTGGATAAAAGTCGCCGACTGCTTCGACGAGTCAGGTATCAAGACGGTGCCCGCGCCGTCTCGATTCAAGGCTCAAAAGTACACGTCCCTGTTGTGGCACGACTTCTGGTACCGGCTCGGGTTTTCAACGAGGTACGATTCTAGATTCGAGAGGATTCCAGAGTTAATGTGGACATTGGAAGATGGATCCTGGGTTTGTGATGGGATCTGGGACCTAGGAAAGACTAGAATGGGATCCATGACATAGGACCGAGACCCTAAGCTCTGCTTCGAATTCAGCAGTCAGCAGACGACACGCAGTAGGATAATGGGTGTATGATCACATGGTCTTATGCACAGCAGCACACGCAACAAGGCCTATATAATTCCACTAATAAACAAAAACATGAACTCAGTAACCCAGAATCTCGCCGTCATAGGACACCATCTTCCCTCCGTGTCTCTCCTTGGTGGACGTTGCTATCACCCGCATCATACCATCGCACGACTCGTCCACGCTCAGAGGCGCTTCCTCCAGCCCGAAGAACCTGGCTCCCGAGTTGCCAAGGTCCGTCTGAACAAAGCCGGGCCCCAGAACCCACGCGTTGAGCCAGTCCTCCTCGGCGTTGATGCGCACGCCAAACCAGTTCAACGCCGCCTTGGAAGGCCCGTACGCGCTATTGGAGATGGGCGGTTGATTCCTACCCGCCAGTCAGCCACGAACCTCACACAGAAACACGTGCCCGACTCACTCTATGCAGCCGGCAGTCGAACCCATGGGGAGGAACATGGGCTTCTTCGTGGACTTGTTCAACAAACCCCGCGTGGCCTGGAAGAGGGCTACGACGCCGTAGACATTGGGCTCGACGTGCGCCCTCAAGTCCGAGATGCTCAGGTCGGCGACCGACGGCCAGACGTACGAGACGCCCGCGTTGGCGATGACGATGTCGAGACTTTCGATGCCGTGGCGTGCCTGGAGCTCCTCCACGGCGGCATGCGAGGTTTGCTCGACGCAGGCGTCGATTTTGACAATGACCAACCTTGTCCCCTCGGCCTTTGGAAGATCATCCAGGGCTTTGGAACTCGGGTGCTCTGGGTCGCGGTTAGCTGCGACCACGACGTGGTTCGGCAGCGAGAGAAAGCGTTGGAGGAGGCCTTTGCCCAGGCCGCGGTTCGCGCCGGTGATGAGGACCGTGGTTGGAGACATGATAATATGGTTGTATAGTCAACCGAGGCTGTTTTTCTGTCCAAAGGCAGAGAGGAAAGTTCTACTTATGCATGGGAAAAGACACCCCTTCCAGCGGCACGCATCGTCTCCTCGGCATGGGGTTCATCAGGATTCGATCGCGAGCGGGCGCCATGCGGAATGAAAGTCTCTCCGTGGGATTCACTAACAAAGGCTGACGACATACATGACTGTCTCACGCCAACATTGACGCAGATGGTGTTTGGCTGCGTCCTCGTGATGACTTCTGTACCGCGATGTTTTGGGCTTCAAGTCGCCTTATGTAAGACGGATTAGGAAGCAGCTTCAGCGCACGTCAGCAACAACGTTATCCAGATCGCTATCTTCTGCGCACCAAAGATCCCATAACGTTGGCTCAATTGTCATTGGAAGACCGGTCGCGCCCCTTGCAAAAGCGTCGAACGACATTAAGCGAGCTCTGTCCGCATCGGACAACGGGGGTCCAACACACGATGGCTAGAGGCAGCGCGAAACCCTGTAGCCTCCAGGTAGAAACACGGCGTGTAGGAAGCCCGAGACAACCCTTACGGGCAACAATTGCACCGCCCGCCACAAGGGGTGACGATGTGTACGGAGCACGGCTCGGAGGCGGAGAGATTTGCGGGGGGCGGTTCGGGGTTCCAACCGAAGACGAGCGGAACACATGCGGGAATGGTGCGGGAAATTGCTGCAATTCCAATTGCAGCAATTCCCAACAAGGATTCGGTGCAAAATTGACCCGGTTGAGTTCCTCCCGTCCTGTTGGATCCATGTTCCGAGTGCCTGACGCTAACAAAATTTGCAAGCCCCGGCCAGTCCTGAATGCAAATCTCTCTCACATCCCCCCCCCACCCCGTCGACAACGCGCCAACGACATCGCCTCATGAGCAACTTGCCCTTCGCATCTCTCGACAATCCAAACTGGTCTGGTGGTGTAGTTGGTTATCACGTCAGTCTAACAGTCTTTCGCCGGCTCGAAACTGTACACTGAAGGTCTCCGGTTCAAGTCCGGACTAGATCATACTATGGGCGCTTGGTTTAGTGGTATAATTCTCGCTTAGCATGTGAGCGGTCCTGGGTTCGATTCCCAGAGTGTCCATCTTTTTGCTCGCGGCGATCATGCATTAAGCTGTTGTAATATTGTGCATATCCAGGTTGTGGTATTGCGACGAAGCTGGGTGTTATCACTTGGATATGTGTCTGACTACTTTTGCTTGCTGAGTTTTGAGAATGTTGACAGAGATAGTAGTAAGCGACTTCTTGACCTGGGTTGACTTTAAACTACTTGTCCAAACACATGTTTTGTTGTTTCTACTTCACTTTAAGCAGTTTGGAATTGAGCAGGCAGGCATGCAGATGAAGGTTGGGTGCCACCTCTGTTCGCTGTGACGGAATGCCAGTCGCGGCAATGCTTCTACCACATAGGCTCCGAAGCTGAATTAGCCATACCAATTTGATTAAGCAGCATTCAGAGGAGAGCATTCGGATTATACGGAATTAACGGAAACAAATTAACGAACGCAGTTACTTGATCAAACCCCTTTCTGAGGTGTTCTAGAGCTGCAATCCCTGCCCGAGTCCACACAGATCGGGTCCAAAGCCCTGCCTCGCCCACCCACTCCATCCACCTATGATCAACACCTTGACCGTAGCGTCTGACATCCCAGCTTATCAACAGCTTCAAAGCGCCGATGGTTTAGTGGTAAAATTCTCCGTTGCCATCAAGCAGCGTCGGGGAGCCGGGGGTTCGATTCCCCCTCGGCGCACTTCTTTTGCTTCTTGGTTGAATTTAATGCCGTGGGCTTGTATTTTTGACCCCTTGGAAACATGGAACCCACAACTCATCATGTTTGACAGCTGGTAGACATAGAGACACCCAGAAGCAAGGATGTATGTGTGTGCGTGCATCTGAGTCGGCCAGACAGGCAGCGGAGAAGACAAACCCTGGTTCTACGTCGATAGACGATGAGAAGAGCCACCACCACTAGTCACGAAGTGATGCCATGAGTCTCCGAGTCGTCAACTCCTTAACAAAGACAGTCAAGAACTTGACAAGCCGCATGAATGGACTGGTTACCTCGACAAAAAAATGGAGAGAAACAGCGGACAACCTTCAACCTCGACGCCGCAGGAGCAGCTCTCCTCAACCCCTGGCCGACGGCGCGTTGGAGATGGACCTCCGCCTCCCACTGGTTGGCCTCGCCCCGTCACCGTTGACCCTGCCATTGGCCGGCCCCCTCGAGAGCGCCCGGAGCGCATCCACCACCACAGCCTGGTCCTCCCAAATGGCAACACCGGGATGAATGACGTGCACCATCTGCTCGCTCTCCTCCATCACAACCTGTGGGAACAATGTTGCCAGAATATTCCCCTTCCTGGGGACACCACCGGCCCTCACAACAGAGCCGTACTCATCCCACATGCCCGGCCGCTGGCTCTCATCAACGTCATCGACATCCTCGTCGTCCACGTCGTCGCAGACGATGAGGCGCTCCGAACACTGCATGGCCTTCCACATGTCCACGCCCTTCTCAAAAAGCTGTAGAAGCCGGGCCTTGAGGGAGACGCACTTGACGGGCGGCACGAGAGGGTATAGATACCTAAACACCTCTTCCGTGGCTTGTTCCGCCACGGCCTTGCCGACGTCGGGCCTGTCGCAGACGGCGAGAATCTGGCACCGAAAGATGGTGGCGCGCTGGACGTCTTCGCTGAGGTAGTTTAGAATGTCCAGCCCCGCGCGATCGATATCGCGATCGCTAGGAAGGAAGAAAGCCTGGAAGATTTGGGAGCGGATGTGATGTGCGATGAAGGCTTGAGCGAACAAACAGCGCAGTGCAGGGGTGGAGCCGTTTTTTGGTAGTGGCAGGGGCTTTGGGAAGTCGAAATGCGGCAGTTTGACCGAGTTCTACCGTGGTCAGCGAGGGATATTGCGACAAGAAATGATGCATACCAGTGAGCTATCGGGGTCTCTGAAGAACTCTGTCACCAAATCACGGGCTTCTGCGGCGTAAGCCTCGAGTTGATTGCGGCTAAAGTACACACAGTTAGCAAGGTTCAAGACGTTGCACAATCCCGCACTCACAACTTGTCTATTTCCCGGTCGTCGTAGTTCTTGAGACGTTGCAGGCCAACGTCGTCTTTCAGTTGCTGGAGATCCGAGCTGGCTATGTTGAGCGCAGCGTCCCTGGCTTGCAAATCCGCGGATAGACGTTTGGACTCCCAGGCAAACCTGGCCTTCTCAGTCTCCAGCGTTTTTGTCTCAAGCAATGCGCGTTCGGACGAGTGTTCTAGCTCGGAAACTCTTGCTTGCTTGGCTGCCACCTCGTCCTCCTTTGTCTTTAGTTGCCGTTGCGTTTCTGCGAGCTTCTGACTGGTGGCGGCGCCATCGGCCTCGGTTTGGCTATGCAGAAGAAACCTCTCTTCGAAGCGCTCCACAAGCACACGCTGTGCGTGCTTCTCTGCTTCGAGCCCCTGCTTGAGTTTGGTCATGTCCCTGTCCATGTCTTCTCGGGCACTCCTGATCTTCTCTTCTGCATCCTTGCGGATTTGATCCACCTCTTTGGCCTTCTGTGCGAGCTCCTTGTCCTTCTCTTTCTTGATGCTGTCCAACTCGGCGTTCTTGTCCTCGATTTCCTGACGAAGTCTTTTTTCGTTTTTGAGGAGCTTTTCGAGGTCGGGCAAGCTGTCGAGCTCATCTTTGACGATGTTGGTTGACGAGATGATGCTTCGAAGTGTCTCGTAAAGCTTGGTCGCTTTGAAAGAGGGTTTGGCATTGCCTGTGCCGTTGACGCCGTTGACACCGTTGATGCCGTTAACGACAGGCTTCGTCTTGGCTTCTGCCATTTTTGCGGGAGACATTGGGGAGATGGACGTGTGTAAGAGAGAGAGAAGAGAGGGAGCCACACAAATCCCTGGAAATCAGGACACGGCTTTATGTTCTCTTTTGCAGGCGTTGATGACGGGCGCCCAAGCACCACAGAGCCCCATTGGAAGCCTCACGTGCTAGACATGCCGCTGGCAAGGTTCATGATACGCCAATGCTGGAGGCCGTTGATCGAGATGGTGTGATGTCGCATGTGTAGCGGCATCATTCGTCCAGTTCGCCTCGTTGGGTTTCCCGTCCAGTCGAGACCGGTTCGGCTCAAGCTTCGGGCATGGTCACACGGCATGATGCTGCAGCTTCGTCTGGCTCGGAGTTCCGGGGAAGTGCGGTGCGGCGAGGCTGCGGGATGTAATCGTCCATCGATACGTTTGGAGCCCGCGGTCGATCGGACCACTCAGAATCCGAGGAGAAACGCTGTTGTTTGGATGGCGAGCTGACAGCTTTCGGGCAGCAAATCATGGAAATGCGGAGGTCGTCGATTTCCACTGACAGCCAGTTGGCCGCGTGGCATTGGGCAGATCTGGACAAGTCAGATCATGCGGCTGCCCAACCACATACCCAATGTGCATGTGCACCTGGCAAAGGCAGCAGCTAATCCGAAGGCAGCCCGGATTCACCGGGTTTGATTCTCAAAGAGGTATAAAAATATCTCTTGCGCCTCTCCGCCCAACATTGGAAGCGGCATCACGGCCTCTTCTGCGATCGCCCAGCTGGCCTCCTTGACCAGCTCCCAAAGTCGGCTCTCGTCGGAGTGGCGGACTTTCATGGCTACCAGCACACGGGTGGTGGAAGGATGATCATGATCCGGCTGTTTGGCAACGTTTTGCTTGTGGATGGCCGTCCAAGTATCGATGAGAGCCGGCAGGGCGTCGACGTTGTAAGTGCAGTCACTCAGCACGACGAGGTCCCATGACCTCGACTGAACCAGCGGCCCAAAAGACCCCAGCTTTCCGTCGTCCCAGTCAAGGTTCTCGTACTCTGGTCGTATTGAAATAGCGCACGTCGTCGCCAGCCGGTCGATGTTGGCAGAGGCCCGTTCTTCGGCCTCGGGAAGATCTGTCATGAGGATGGTCTTCTGGGTCTCGCCATGGTCATCCCGGGACAAGATTCGAGCAAGGCCGATTCCGAGAATTCCTACACCGCATCCGAGCTCCAGTATGTTGATGGTGTCCTCACCTAGCAGCATCGACTCCAGGGTGCTCATGTTTAAGGGATGTCCGGTAGACACGCTCGGGTCTCCCTCAGTCAGGAGCCACAACCTCGAGACAGACATGATGCCTGCGTCCCAAACATGACGGGCGATGCTTTCGCCCAAGTCCTCTTCAACCTCAACATAGGCATCCGAGCCTCTTTCCGCGAGCCGCAGTCGTCTTCGACAGGTTGTCGGTGCTTCGGAACCAGGTACATGAGCGTCTGCCCACAGTGAAACGATCCTCCCAGTGTCGCCTTCGAATCCAGCCATCGAAACATCAGCTGCGGTCTCGGCAGACAACCCATATGGAGCCCAGATGTAAACACACAAGGGGCCTTCGCCTGTGCTAACATGGGGCAGACGGGGGTTGGGCTCGTGTTTGACAGCAATATCGGCCTTCAAAACTCGCATTCCAGCCGTCCATTTCAAAACTTTCTCTCCGAAAGTGTTGCAACGTTTCGACTTTTCCTTGATGGTGGGCTGCCCCCGTCCAATATTGATCTTGATCTTGACAGGCTCATCGGGGACCAGGAACGCATCACCGAGGTCAGTAGTGATGGTAAGAAGGACGTTGACCGTCCAAGCATCTTTCTTTCCGCTGTTATAGAGGAGCTTTGGAGCTCTCAGAAGCCGTATGTAGTGCATTGGATCGAAGTCATAGGTGATGGCCGTGTGGAAGCATACTGGAAGTTACCTGGGTGGGCATGAGGCCGAAGATCAGCAGAGCAAAAACTCTGGACTGGACAGGCTTAGTCATTCACCGAGCACATACCGAGGCACCTGGACAGACCTCGGGAAGGTCCCGTCCCACAGCAGCGCTCGGGACCTTACAGGCACCGCACCTGGCACCCTGCGTGTAATTACTGCCCGTGTATGGTATCCGTACCTACCTTGCCTACCCACTTAGGTAGTTGCTACTACCTGCCCGGGCACCTAACTACCTGAAGCACAGCAGTTTTGACGCAAGGTACCGCCCAACTCACCCAGAGCAGGTTCTACAGCACACAATCGGCAACTTCCTTTTGCCATTGAACCTTCTTCTGAACACCACGACCTTCTTTCGCACCAGCTCCAACAACGAGAAGCATCGAGTGACGCTTCAGCCCGAAAATTTCCGATGTCGTTGTCCATGGTCCCGATTCGGAGGTCGCCGACCGAATTCGATGGACGGCACCCCGCGCTACGGACGCCTCCGACAGAAGGAGGTCGGCGCCACCTCTGGGCTGTGTGATAAGCATCACGGCGATAAATCTGCGACATCTTCCTGGATTTTCCGGTAGAGACCAATATCAAAGAACTAACGTGGAGACTTGCATTCTCTCGCAGTTGACTATTACAAAGTGAAGCAGCTTCCTCGAGACTGAGCCACGACAGGCCGCCAGACTTGACCACTTGACACAATGGCCGACGAAGCTCTTCTTACCAGAGACCCGAAGACCGTCCTCGCCTCTCTACTTACTCTGACCGAGTCCCGTATCGTGCCCCTCACCCAGCGCGGCGTCTCGTCTGGCAGCAAAGTATTTGGCGCCGCAATCCTCTCCTCTGCGACCCTCGAGCCTTATACAGTGGCCACGAACGACGAGCGCACATCTCCCCTCCTCCACGGCGAGATCAACTGCATCCAGCAGTTCTTTACTTCGTCCTTTCCAGATCCCTCGACGCGACCTTCCCCACGGACAGACTGTCTCTTCTTCGCGACCCACGAGCCATGCTCGCTCTGCCTCAGTGGTATCGCGTGGTCTGGATTTAGGGAGGTATACTACCTCTTCACGTACGAAGACAGCCGCGACCTCTTTGCGATTCCACACGACATCAACATTCTGGAACAGGTGTTTCGCGTGCAGGCTGAGGCAGAGGACGATACGGCGCTGAAGAAGCGGGAGCTATACAATCGAAGGAACAAGTTTTTCACAGCGCGGAGCATCGCAGAGCTCGTCGAGGAACTGCCCGAGGAAGAGAGGGCGCATTGGAAAGGAGAAGTTGAGCGCGTCAAGGGGCTATATAGTGAGTTGAGCGAGACATATCAGCAAGGCAAGAAGGCTGGCGCCGAAAGCTCGAGCGTATGGAAGTAGTGCTTCGCGTCGACCATGGACCGTCGCGCCAGACGCGCTGGCAGCGGCCTGCTCGGTTGGCGATGAAGAGTCGACGGCGGCTGGTAGTCTGCCCGAACGATGCGCTGGCTGGCTTCATGCCATTATGACGATAGATAACCTCCCGCCAGCGATGGTTAGCGTCGTAAGCCGGATCTCCTGAGACTGCCGGCGCGACACGTCTTCATCGCCCACCAAACTACATATTCCTCTAAGCAGCATTAATGAACTTCGAATGATATTTTCCGGATGGATCGCATCTGCCGTTGCAAAATGCTGCAGACGACGGGCAGGTATGGTGGCCTTCACAGCAATCGTAGACTACAGAGATCAACATCGCATGCGCCATCAGCTTCGCCGGATGCCCAAGATTCCAAACATGGCGATGCCCGCATCCAGTCGCCGGTAGAAGCTGGCCACGCGGGTAAGCAGCCTTCGGTCTTCGATACTGCGGTCATGCCCACCGGTCGCGCGTCCTGGGTGAAGAAAGCAGCTTGTCGTGGAAAGGCGGATATGCAATGGCGGGGTAAACCGAACCAGGCCAGGTCAGCACACCACTTGAGTGTGTCGTCGACGAGAGTGGGAGCCAAAGGAGACATCGATACTGCGAGCAGGTATCTGTACATCATCTCCCGCACGCCCCCTCCCCTTGACGAACTCCATCCGCCATGTTCACGCAACGAGAACAAGCTCTTCATTGGTGGGACAGTATCGCAGTGGGCTGGGCATTCACAATTCTGCATCGCTGTGTGCAGGACAAGCATCTTCCCGGGTTGCGCGCTGCGCTGCGTTTGCCAGGACAGGACGGGAATTCGCCCGGGCTGACGGGTTCCCAAGTGCGAAACGAAAACCCCATATTGGCCGCCATCGCAGGCCATTCATCGGACCGGTTGGAAATGGATCGGTCGTTCCCGAGCTGAACGTGTCGAGCCACCTTGCTGGGAATGACGAGCTGATGACTTTTGGGGCTGTTCGTGATGACGGCAGCGAACGGCTGTTGTGCGAGTATCATTGAATAGAACCTAATTAGGAACCGACCGAAATTCGCACAATCAAAACGAACTACAGCAGGCCTGAGTTGTGCGACTTGCACCACATACGAGAACCGGACATACGGCAGCCAACAGGACGAGAACTGCACCACCCTCAGTATGGATCCATCAACCGCTGAGGCCTGCGTCTCAATTACCCCTCCTCTTCGTCATCCACGAACATGCCTGGGTATCAGGGAACACCAGCTCCCCCGCAGTGAGCGTTTGCACGCTGCAGCAAGACGCGTTAGACGCTGTAGAATCCAAACGGGAGGCTTTTCGTCACGCGCTGGATGAGCCCATCCATCGGACATTCACAAATTCACGAGCATGTGAACCACAGCCGCGGATCCCGTGGCAAGGCTTCACGAGGAGAAACAGTTGGCGTAGAATTCGGTGAATCGCAGTGCGCCGAGGGCGCACACTGGGATCGTGGGCGTTGGAAGAGGACAGATGTAGAAGGGGGTGTGTGTGACAGGCCTCACTGTCGACGACAACTGACAAGAACACGGTGAACAGGCGAACCCTACACTTGGGACGGGCCGACACAGCGCTGGCGGCGAACTACTTCGGTACTACTCCGTACAGTACACAAGTGCAGTATCTTGGTGTCCTGGCACGCGCTACCCAGGTTCAGGGTTCAGTGAATTGCTGTGAGTGAGCAGTCGCTCTGCTTGCAGTATGGCTTTACGGAAACTCATTTGCTTTGCACGATGTGAGGAGCTACAGCTTGTAGGACTGGGACGGCCAGATATCAACGTGCTGTTGGTGATGTGATGTGATGTGAGGCGCTGTGCTTTGGCTCTGCCTCTGCGTCGCCTCTGCGTCTCATCCGTCACTTCACTCACTGTACCTATGGTTGGGAACCAGTCATGGCGTGAACCAAAAATGGCTCTGGGTCGCAGTAGGCAGTGGAACGACGGCGAAGGCGCGCTGCGGTGCAACTGCAACTGCGAGTTGTAGGTGAAAGATGAGGTGAGCACAATTAGGTGCTGGGATGGAACCCAGTGGCCAGTCGTTCACTCGCTCAGTCAGCTTCAGCTTGGCTTATTCATCTTGTACAGTCGCCCTGTCTGACCTTTAGTGGCTGAGTTGCGATACGCTCACGACCCGAGGTTCCGAGGAAGTTCATCCAGGGTTGCGGGCTGTTGTCTTTGGCGAACCCACGACTTAGCGTTTCTGGCTGACGGGTCTGGCGCATCGAAACCTCGAGCCATTCTTTGAAAACCGTCATCGTTGACGAACCAATCATACAATGTCGCAAACACCTCCTTCACAGCAAAATTTGGCCCTTCTCAAACATGCACTTTGGCCTCTGAACCGCAGACACTCTCAGCTTGACCTGCATCGTGACAACATAAGGGTTAACACGCTTATGTATTGTCCATTCACTGCATTTTAACCCACCCCAAGAGGACCTGATCCAGTAGCGGGCGAAAGACCTGTACCCCTAGCATGCCCGTCTGCTTGGGGCAACGTCAGGCCAATGCCAGCCTCGACGCGATGGATTAGGGGAGAAGAGCCAGGCTGAGCTATCGCCGTACTGTCCAATACTCACCGGTGTCATCTTTAAGCCTTCCACCATCACAATTGAAGGGAGGAAGTCGAGACAACCTGGGAACATGACCAACACTCATCTCGGCCTCTACATCATCGCATTGAACTCCACCGGCGCTTCAAGCGGTATCGTACGTTGTATCCATCGCCATCGTCAACCAAGACACACCTTACTTGTGGATGGTCAAAGACACCAGCCAGCCGCGTCTTGCCATGTGACATGTCCCGATAGCAGGCTGCTTTGTAAGGCTGCACCCATCTAGCCGCCCGATCTTGCACTTTCGATCCCACTCCAGATCCGAGAGATCGCGTCTCTGACCTCACGCCACCAGGGTGCTGTTGCAAGTGCAGTTTTGAAGCAACCGTAAGCCACAGTCATACCGCCGCAGCCTGATCATCGCGGTACCTCGCACTCTTAAGGCACCGTCGCCCGTGCTGAGACATGCGTACGGCCATGCTAATGCACATAAAAACTAATACATCGTAACCCAGAGTAGAAACCTGCCTAGCAAGGAAGCTTACGCAGTAGACGATGGCACAATACCTCTTGGGACTACCAGCGCCAAGATGAATCGGGTAAGCAAGAAGAAAAACGTGCTGACTGCCGCTGCAGCTCATCCGGGCCGCTGATTGGCGACCTTAGCGCTCACCAAATCCTGACCCGTGTGCCCTCGCATACTCTCACCTGAGGAATCGTCACCATCGCCAACATCCATCCCTTGGAATACGGTACACCTGCCTACGAAGCCCGTATCTGTCTGCCCCCTATTCCCAGCCTCGCGACGCTTTTGTTTCTTCTTCCTTTGTTCGATGCAGCCACACTCTATTCATCCATCCAAGCGGGCAGCAAACAGACCTCCCGGGCCTCCCATGACCCATGTCGCAAGCGCCCGTCGCGAGAACGCCTCCATCACCTTCGTCACACCGAGCATCCACCCCTCCTCTGCCAGCCCGGTCAGGACCTGAATGAGTGTTCCCACACCAAGACACCTTTTGTTCTTCCGCCGTTCCCAATGGGGACTGCTCGATTGCTCGGTGTGTGATGTCTGCAGAGTATATCCGCACCATGTCGTTTGCTGGACGTCTAACCAACCACCTCTTGCTCGCTGCAATCAAACCAACCTGCTGAACATCAGCTTCCACCCTGCATCTAGAACAGAAAACCAACCCCACGACCAATCCCACGAACAACTGTCCGTACTCCGTACAGACACTCCTTACCCAACCCTTCACGGAACTCTCATCCGATCTGACTATTCGCAACTTCCACACCAACGTCCGTCAGTATCACAACCGTCACGCCTCTGTCTCGTCTCGGAAGCAGTCGCACACATACCATCACACCAACCATCCTCCCTCCCCATAACCCCAGAAGCAAACCCCAGTGCCATCAGCTGAGCCTCACACAGAACCTGAGGAGTTTGACCTGCTTGACATGACCATCTCGCACAACCCGCCCTTCCTCCCCAGCCTCACACTTACACACGTCGCCCAACAGGGCGTTGGTACAGCGTTGGTACACCACGTGTGCGGCCAGACCAACCTTCAAGTTGCACATCAAGCAAACAGACCATGTAGCTGCCCATCACAGCTACATACACACTGCACCACCAAACTCTTTCCCCTTGCCGTGCGCCATCAATCTGCCAAACACGAACCGACCTGCAGGCCCATGGGGGATACAGGATTCCACGAGCAAACACTTGACTCTCCCAAGAAAGACCCTGAATCTCACTCACATCCCATCCCATGTCAACAAAAAGAAAGCAAGCCAGACACGCGGCAAACGCCTTTCCAAGAGCTACCTACGTCGAGTCATCCGAAACAACCCCTTTCCCAATTCTCCCGCAAGAAAAAGCCAAAGCACATGTAGAAAAAGACGTGTCTCTGACGAGCAACGTCTGTCGTAGAGACACTGTCTGACCATCCCAACGTGGGCACAAGTTGCCCGGTCACACAGCAAGCCCTTGTGCGTTCCCACCAACTACTCATTTATGACAAGCCACACAAAAAGAAACGTCTGGCTTTTTTTGGTCGGATTCTAGACCGCGAACTCCTTTCTTTCCCAGTCTCTTCATGTCTACCCATCTATCCCGTGGATTCCCAACTGAAACAGTTCGGTGCTTGCGGCGGCGGCGGCGGCGGCGGCGCAAACACCACCCCTCGCTCGTGTTGATGTGACGGGATCCACGCAGAGAGCAAGAGGGACACATGCTCGCACTTCAACCCGCATCGCAGCTCCTGTTTCCTGTACCTGTCCGTACGCCATCTCATCATGGTAAAGACCGCGCGAACCTCGGCCGGCCCTCCCATGTCCAGAAAGCCCCTCTCTCAGTGTCAGCTTCAGTCCCTGTCTCTCACACAATCCCCAGCGCGTGATCTTGAACGCATCCCCAGCCAGCCAGACCCGACCATCCCGCGCCAAGGGGACCCCCCCCCCGGAGGCTGGTTCGCGTAAACCATCCATGACCTCATGCCACGCACAGACGATCCAGGTTCAGTGCTCTCCCCTTCTCTCTCGCTCGTGGTTCGCCAGGCCGTCGTTCTCCACGATGGGTTCGCGGGACGCCCCCCCCTGCTCCTCTGAAGCCCACGTGGATTCGATATAGCCGCGAGTGCTAATGACGTGAAGTCGACCGGGGCCATGTTTATGCGTGATGGAACGGTGATGCCCTCATCTTAATGAATTGTCGAAAATACAATATCTGAAATGGCGCAACAGTTGACCAATATGTTTGAAACTTGGTCAGGGAGAGAAGTATTACAAAAGTCGCGATGATAGAACTGCAGAGTAGTTTGAATGATACTGATTTGTTTTTTTTTCAACCGTCTCCCGGCTCCTCCACCCGAGCCAACTCACGTAGCAAATGGAAGGGGTATCTCATGCCAGCACTCTCCTCCAATCTTCCTGCTCACGAAAAGAAAAAAGTCGACCCCTTTCGTAATGTCGGGCCGCAAACATGTGGTAAACGGTACGCCTCCAGCGACCGAGATGCAAAAAACAAAGCAAGACGAAACCAAAATCCAATCCATGTTTCCGTCTAAACCTTTCCTTCAGTCACCATCTCTCGGTGATGGTATTATTCGCACAAGACTGTTTCCTCGCGCGCGCGCGTCACTTCTCCAGCAAGTAATCAAATACTCCCAAACTGAGCGCTGTCCTTGGGCTTCGGACGTATCCCAAAATAGCCCCCTTAAAATTCTCATAGTTCGCAATCAAAGCACTTTTGTGGTCATCCCAAACTGAAGGGGGGCGGGTGTGATGCCGTGCCTTTCGTGTGTGTCGTTCTCGTTCTGCCCTGTCGTCGGCGACCAGGGGTTCCAGCATCGAATATCCGGTGGTATCTTGGGTATCGCAAGAAGAAAAGATCCATGGTATATGATCCCCGATGCAAACAGCTTGCGCCGCATTACGTGTGTAAAATCCAGAGAAAGTCCAGATCCCTGGCGTGTAGATGGAGACGGAAAAGGAAATTCTCCTGGTAAACGAGATGCGGAAAACAGCTCCCTAATCGTACAATCGGCAACTCCCTCCGTCGATTCGATATCGGTTTTTTTGGTTGTTTTCATATAGTATATGGCTCCAATGTCATGTGGCTGTCCGCGGGAGAGGTCCATCCGGGGTGGGCACGCAGAGACAAATAGGAGACCAGGAAGAGCGTCCTCGGGCTGGAGAGAGACAGAGCCTAAGCAGTGGGATGGCGAAGAATGTCCTCACAGTTGGCATCGAACCTCAGGTTGAACAGGCGGACGCCTTGCATGAAACGCTCCGTCTTGTCAAGCTCACGGTCGTGGCCGAAAAGTGTCTCGACAAACTCAACGCCAGCATTCTTGCCGAGGGAGGCACCCTTCTTGTTGGCCTTGAGCATGGGAGACTCGCAGGTCTTGAGGAGCTTGCGGAGCTTCTCGGTCAGGCGCTCGCCAGATTCGATAAAGTCCTCGAGTATCTCCTTGTTCTCTGGGCTGCGCACACGGCCGATGGTCTCGTCAGCACGCTTGATCTTGCCTGCCAGCTGGATCAGCAGGAGCCAGAGGTCACCAGCCATCTCGGTGATGGGGGTGGCAGCACCGTGGTGGTAGACGGTCCAGTCGTAGATCCACTTCCCGAGCGAGTTGGAGTCAAAAACGCTGCCGAGGAGCAAGATGGGTTCCTCGGTAGGGTCCCAGTTCTTGAGGGAGTATCCCGGGGGGATACTGTGCTCCTTGGCGTCGGCCTCGGTGGCCTGACGAGGCGGTGGGGGCTTCTTGTGATGAGAGCTGGCGGGGCGGGTGGTCGCCGGCCTCTGCTGAGGGACGGAAGCAGATGAGCGACGGGCATGGGTGTTGGCCGGTGCGGGGCGACGGGCAGGTTGCTCAAAGGGGGCAGCATCGCGCTCAATGTAGGAGAAACCGCTCTGCTTTGGATAGTGGTAATCAGTGGGATATCCTCGAGCGGCGTCTTCATAATAATAAGTCTCTTGGACGGAGTGCCTCTTGTTCCTCGGGCGCGACGACTGGGCCGGCATCACGTAGGTACGGCCGTCCATCTCGAAGAATTCGTCCTCGTCGGATTCCCCGTGGGGGGTGGAGTCCCGGACATAGACAAAGGAAGATCGGCGCTCGCGCTTGGGATGCGACGGAGTGGCCCACGAATGCTTGTGCGAATGATGACCACTACTCACATTTGCCGTGGCATAGTAGCCATCGCTCGTGTACCGAGGCGACATGGTTGGGGGACGAGGACTGTACTCGCTGAACCCGCTGCTCGCGTTGCGGAAGTGGGCACGGGTGGCCGGTCTCTGGGGAGTGGCGCCCGAGTAGTAGGAGTAGTGTTGTCCTCGAGGGGATGGGGTGGGGGTTGCCGACTGGAATCGATCGCGGGTGTAGTAGTACTCCTCGCCGGGAGTGGATGCGGTCGCGTAGGGTGATGAGTACGCCATGATGTCTGCTTCTTGCAACGTCGTCTCGTAAGCCGTCCGTTAATCTCGTCTCTTTCTTCTTTGAACTTCAGCGTCTCCTCGCTGCGTCCTCTGCTAACTCTTGATTTGGTGTCCTCCCAAAAATGTGTTGGCAATGTGGCGTATGTCTGATTCCAGAGCCTTGGGGTCGCGCCGGTGTCGAGGCACGAAAGAAGGTGAAGCAAGTCACCTTGGTATGCGGTCGGAAGATGGAGGAGAGGAAGATTGTCTTCTGTAGCCCAACATGACCAAGTTTTATGACTGCTGCGATATCCCCTCTGTGATCGAGGATGGGAACCAGATTACGATATGAAGACCGAAGACGGGGGAATCGTCTCGACCTCGACAGTACGTGGCGGAAGGGGCTGGATGCTTCTTCAGGCTCGCCAGCGAATCGAACGATTGACGTTGATTTTGGCGAAAGGTGTTGGGCAGTGGCAGAGATGTTCAAGTTTGAAATGATTGGCAAACGCCAAAAAATGTGAGAAGACAGAAGAACATGCAGCCGGCGGGAGGGGGAAGTAGTATTTAATTGATTTTGTGTGAGGAGTACGCAGGTAATACTGCAAGAAGTGGTCCACCAAGGGGGCGCGAGGGTAAGGAAAAGCCGGACATCAGGGAACTTCTCCTATCCCTGCCCCTGTCCTGCAACTAATGCCTGATCCATGAAGGGAAGGGTGGTTGGATTAGCGCACTCAGAATGTGTGCGTGCAACGGTACAACCTGAACCAATTTGGGCTGCTCCTCTTTCGAGTAACAGTTGGACGAGGTACTTTGTATGGCGAGATGGGGGTGTTGATAGTGGAAGTACCGGAACGCAAGTATCGCTTCTCCCATGAGTTGTCTTTTCTGCCCACGGCGTGGTGTCAATGTCGTTGGACGGTCGGGATCATGTGCGTAGAGGTAAGGATTACTCACTTCACCCACAGCCAGCGACGCTTGGTGCCCTCTCGGTCAATATCAGCCACACGATGTACAGTGTCAGCTTGCGTTGCCAGCACCACAGGTGCTTGCTTCGTGAGCGGCTGCTTCTGGAGATCCATCTCTTCGGGGTAGGTGACCTTTGTATAACGTAGGCTTGGCTGCTGAGGCTGTTCGTGGGTTCAAAGACAACGGTCCAACGGCAAGTTGTAGAAGATACCCGTCGCCCTTGCTGCGCATGAGCACCAGGGCTGTGATGCTGACTCGACGGAAATCCTCTGAATGCAATGCAATAACAATTGCAACTTTAGCCAGTACGTGTACGCAAGGGTCGGCCTCCCGACGGACGGGCTCTCTTCTGTAGTCGTGGCAGCTTGCGTTTGTTACAAATCTGGCGGTCGACCCTGCCGCTCAACGTTGCCGGTCTCTGTGCCTTAACTTCTTTCTATCCCATTTTCGTTTTTCTTTTTATTTCTTTCTTTTCTGTTCCCGAAAGTCACACACAGGCTTTTCTTTCCCTTCTCTCAGATTTCGGGAATTATGAAACCGGGATATGCAACGCAAATGACTGATGATGCGCCGGCCACAGAATATCGAATATGGAAATTCACACCTTGCTCCGAAATTGGCCACACCGATATCAGTGCCCTGGACCGACCGGCGGATGGACCGACCGGCGGATGGACCGACCGGCGGATGGACTCGACCGCGCAAGGCCGTTGTCTGCACTGCGCAAAACCTCACACTAACGACTGGGAGTCCCTGTCTTCTCGATGAGTCGACGCCAATGTCTGTGGGATCCCGGCTGATGTTCCTAGTGGTCGGGCGCCAAAACGCTGGCAGAGAAGGAAGCAGGCCAGCCGTAGCGATCAAAAGCCTAGGATTCCTAGCGATCCAAGGTGCTGCCGTCCGCAAAATTTGCCGGTGCCTTGTAAGCGAAATTGGGGACTCGCACGAACAGGCGTGGGGATAAATGGACTGGGCTCTGAGCTTGGGGATGGCTTCCACCCAGCGGTGCGGCGGCGGGAGGTAACCTCACCGGCTCAGCGCCGCTAGAGCATCCCGAGTGAAAAATTTTCATCGTCTCGATGATGCCCTTGCCGTAATGTGGCCGATACTTGATTGTCCCATGGGTTGTAATTATTGGCAGCTGTTGGGATTCCTTGGACTGAATCACACCGTGGCAAGGTGAGGGTCACCGAAACACGAGCCCACCTTGACTGGCGCACCGAATGAGTGCAGTGGAGGCTGTTGGGTTGCAGCTGGCACGAAATTGATTCCGCTGCCTCCAAGTGCCAAATTGAATGGGATTCCTGAAGGCCTGGTGGTAGTTTGGCGTGCGTCGACAAGAGATTGGTCAGGAATGCAAGATGTGCCCGGGGGAGACTCTTGTCTTTGACAGATCGACAGAGCGTCAAGGTGCTGTCTGCTTTCTCCTCCTTCGTACGGTCTCGGTCAGTCGGTGAGGCTGTTTGAATACAGCGGTGGCCCACGGAACCTGGTGGCTAGGTTAGGGAGGAGCCTAAGATAGTATTCAATTGTACGGAGTACAGACGCGGTGGCTTTGCCCGCAATGTGGGCTCGATATGGCTCGTTTCGTCTCCCTTGCTGCTGCACCCCTGGATTTGTGTTTGTGGCCAGCAAAAAGCCCTGGCTGACGTTGCGCCGTAGTCAAACTTTCGGTCTTTTGCCAGATGAAAGGCACTGTCCGGGCTGTGGTGCTATCATTCGAGGGAGAGTTGCGCCGGCGCCAGGAACGACTAGGAGGCGACACCAAATGTTTGCGAATGTCGCAGGGTGCGGAGAGAGGGGTGGTCAACAGGCAGCAGCAGCAGTAGCAGGCGGCGATGGGAATGACGAGGCCGAACATTTCGGGTCACATTAGCTGGGAGAGAGGCAACCATAGGGAAAGAAGGTGGCCAAGGGTCGGGGGAAGAAGGAGGGAGGGCAGGAGGAAGGAAAGGGGGTTGGTTTGGTAGCTTCCTGCCTTCCTGGGTATGTTACCGATGGATTCACGGAAGGTACGAGTGAGAATGAGGGAACCCAGGAAAACACATAGATTTGCGGTGCGGAAGAACACTTGTCAGGAAATGAGGCAAGGTCTCTTGTCTGCAAAAATGAGTAGATTCTCACACAGCAGTCTTGACGACGACGAAGATGGGCGACCGAGCGAAGCGCGTGGTTGGTCGAACAGTAGCAATGTTGATAGTGAATGGTGATGGCGATGGCGATGGCCAGATAAGCAGTAGTGATAGTCAGGCTATGGTGTACAAGATGTAGTGCATGACTTCACACCCATCAGCATTCACTCGGTTGAATGTGAGGGGTTAATTGTGAATCTCCATGTGACGAGTGTGGTTGTCTTCACACCCTCAGCCTTGAAAATCTTCAACGTGAAGAATCAACTGACTGATCTCGGCGACTTAAGCGCCGGCAGCGGTGACGACGCTCCGTAGTTCACGGCTTTAAGTGGAGGAGTTCGGACGTCACATGTACTACGACATGTCCTGCGCTGCCGTGACGGATTGAGCCCAGCCGGAAGCCAGAACGCGGGGTGGTAGAGGAAGCGGGAACTGCATCTGAAGTTGGGGAATCGTCCTTTTCCATCCGCTCCGCGTCCAGGGCACAGGCCACAGTGTACAAAAGGGTGGATGTATCTCGTGCAGGCCGCCTTACCTGATAAAGAAAATCCACTCTGACGCAGCCGGGACAGTGATTTCACGGGGGATAGGAGAAGAGACAGGTGAGGAAGGTGGTCAAGGTGAGGCCACCATACCGAGGTGAAGCTGCCCGTATCGACGCCGATAGCCCACGCGCTCCGAGGCAGTACCTTTAAGGTAGTAATTACCTAGTCAAGTGGTAGGTAAGGACCAGAGTACGGATAGAAGAGCAGGTATCTGTAAACGGAAGGCCGATTCCGTTCCTGCCTAACTACACAGTACTATCTGTCTCCTTCCTGCGTGATGTAGTGACGTAACGTCCTCTACGATTCTTCTTCCTTCTATTGCGAAGCCTAGCTGGCAGTCTATTCACCACATCTTTACAACAGCGAGAACTACACACACATGCACCGACTCGCCGCATATTCCCGCGCACCTCACCTCGTGTCCTCCCGCCAATATGCATCATCCCGATTCCTCTCCCGAGTTACGCTACACTCTCTTCGGATTACTACACTTACTCTGTGCACAGCGTACCTCCAAGTAGGTCCTGGGAATGGCGTTCGGACGGAGGCCCCTGCATTAGATTGAGGCCAGTGCTGGGATGAACCCGAGAGCCACGCCAGAGTCAACGGATTCAACGTCAATCATTGACTCCAATGGGCAGGGCCACTGCAGCCTTTTTTCGCCTCCTCCTGTCAATCCCTCCACACAGCATCTCCGACTCTTCGGTTTGTTCTCGAATTTCAGCTCCGGCCTCCATCCGATACTACGTCGCAACACATCCTGCTACCACAAGTCAAGAGCCGAATGACTCGAATGCCAAGAATAGAGAAAACTTACCGACCGGACGGAAGCACGGCGGAGGCACCGGCACCAGCCAGGGGCAAGCAGTGGGCCATACTGGCAGATGTTAAATCTATCAGACATCGACGCGGCCCGCTGGGTCGAATGCGATCAGTTCCAGGTCATTGGACACGGTCATAACGACCTCAACTCTGCAACGTACGTGTTGTCACGGTCCAGCCCAGTCACTTTCTCTGCTTCGTGCTGTGTCACCTTTCCTGGACGCACCGACCAAATTCGAACTTCACCAGCCTTCTGTTACTAGGCTTCTGGGGTCAGGTCCGCCTGCTTGCCCCTGATGGATCGAATCTTCCAACTTTCCCGTCGTCCGCCTCCTGGGTTGTCGAAAGTCACTAACAACAAGATGACTTTTGCCAGTACCAGCCGCGCGCGCGCTACTTACGTGCCCTTAACATTAATAAGCGACCAGAAGAAATCGATATGGACCTTCAGAGTTGACTATTGCTCTCTTCCGCCTCAATCTTCGCAACATTTCAACATCTGCGGTGTAGGTTTGGCCAGAATGGTTTTTTTTTTCATCCTTGTCGCCCCTAGACGGCCAACCCGATGCTGCCAAGGGGCGTGTAAACGACAATTCACTGGTGGAGAGGCCTGTGATGGTCCTGTCTCACCTTGGACCGCTTCTTGCACACCGACCGGCGTATGAGCGCCCATCAAAGCCTTCCAGCCCTGGCATTTGGCACTGATATTTTTAATTTCAGCTGCATTCATTGGCCTACACCAAGACACGCCCGCTTGTTTTTGTTATCAAACAATCAGAATTTGCGCATTAGCTGTCAAGGCAATCGCCTGGTCGCCAATCACCGACACCCCTGGCCCCTTGCGGCCCAAACAGTCTTGTAGCCCGGCGTTGGGTGTCAACAATGGAGTCCGCCATTTACGAGTCCTTGGAACCACGCCTGAAATCCAAAGTGCGTCGACCCGGTCCCACGGGTGAGAAAGGTTGTCATGGGCAGATCATGATTCGCACAATGAGCTGCTCTCAGCCTGCAAAAAGATTGGCATGGGGCATCTCGAGTTCTGCGCTGATTTTGGTAGTCTGCCCACAAGCTGGTCTAAACCTCACAATCGTCTCTGGCAGACTCAGTAAAGTCCGCTACCAAGCGGTTAGGCCAGCGATAATGTTGTTGCCCTGCGGATGGCAACACATCACGGCAAGCCTCCCACTTATACGGAACTTGGCCAGCAACAGCTGCCCACTAACAGACTGAGACTTCCGGGACTAAATAGATTCACCAAATACAGAACAAGGCGTTTGTATCATCCTGTTCATGTTACATCCGGAGCTTAACACAGCATGAGGAGGACCTGGCGATCCTTGACAACAGAGGAACGGCCTGTGATGCCAGAACGAAGGCCGTGGGATCGCAATTGCAACTCCAATCCGAACTCAGGGACCTTTTGCCTGATGCAGGGCGGCACATGCCACAAGCTTTTACATCAGTTCCTAATTAGGGCGTCTCGGCCATTGAGTCGACTCACTTTCCCGGAACATCATATGCACAACCGTTGAGTAGCCCAGCTCGGCCTTAAGTTCACGGACTGACTGAGTCGTGTCATGTCAGCCGTTGCGTCTTCCCGACTTTGCCTATCCGGCACATCTTCCGAACAATTCTACTTGCCGGGATTGGAAGGACAGAGCGTCCGAGGACGGCCGTCCCAAGCTCCAAAGGACATTCTTCACCTACACCGACTCAGAAGAAAAACAGCCGGCGCCTGCCACGCTCCTGGCCGACAATTTCTGGATGTTCTGGCCAATTCGCGGCACACCGAGAGGGTCCTCACCCGCGTCATCAGCCACACCTTGCCCCATACAGTATCGTAACACGGCCATCGTCATACCGATTCGGGCTCGTGTGCATCACACCCACTGTCGCGAGCTCCAGAATAACAACATGGAGAGGAGGAAAGATTGATATCGTGTTCCAAAGAACACACCCCTTCCCCATGTACCCTACAGTACTACGTGTGTACAGAGCGAGATAGCGTCACACAGGCTGCAATTGTTAGCGTTCCGGGTGGATATCGAGTCCTGGCACCTTGTCAAACCCCTGCTCCTTGCTCCTTGCTCGTGCGCTTAGCGTACCGCAACTAAAGTGGAAGCTGTTGGAGGAGTCGCCCACACCGATCCTGCGTCTCTCCAGCTCCAGCAGCATCAGCTTCAACAAGACGAACCCGATTTGCATCCACCCACGCGCGCAAGCTTGTGAACACAGGGCTACTGGAACGCATGTCTCTCGCTTGCTTGATTCGCTTCTTCCAGCCCACCACAGGACAAAAAGTTGTTTTCCCCCTGAAATACTTTCTGGAAGGCCACAACTTCTAGGCAATGGCAGCAGAGTACGTACGGGTATCCGCACAGAAAACTCAGGCGCTGCCCTCCTCTCTCTCACCGCGGATCTCAAGTTTCGGTCAGCAAGTCGGGGCGGGCTAGTCAAAGGTCCATTAATTATTGTCATGATTTCCGTTTTACAGTAAAAGCTCAAGAGCTGAGTCTTTCCCTGCGTCTTGCTAAGGTTGATGGTTTACTTGTCGATTGTGCTTACAAGTACCATCTCGACCTCCCCTGACGCTGAAGCGGTAAATGGTTTACAAGTTGCGTCAAATCTGCGCAACTACACCATGGTTTGCTTTTCATATGCGCTTCGGTTGGGAGAATACTTCGTCATGCTCGTCTCACCGAGCATCTCATCTCGTTTCGCACACCTACTCATTCAACTTCATTTCCACGGCGTGCCAGACGAGGGACAACACAGACCACACTACATCTTGTGCCGGACGAGGCAACGTCGGCGCAGAGTGACTCATGTCAGCGCGAGTTGGGCTGTCAAGAAGCAGGAAGCAACAATAAGCCCACTATGAGGCGTGCAACTTGGTGCTTGCGGTGTGTGCGGTGTAGAGCATCAGCCTCCGTGTCTCGTCCGCAATCCACTGCACCAAGCGTGATGCTGCGCAGATGTCTTTCGCCCAACATCTGTCGACATTTGCTGCACTGCTGTCCAACGCCCAAGACGGTCCAACGTTTTGCTGCGTCTCGCCTGGCCCTATCAGGTATTGTCGGACCCCTCTCCTGCGGTCGTAGAAGGGTAGCCTTCACGCCCTATTGGGTGTGTGTGTGGTCGAACACGTCGTCGCACGTCGCTCATTGCCCATGGCTCTACTCTTTTTCTTTCTCTTCTACCTCCGCCGGCGCCAAAGACTCATCGGACCAGTCGAGATTGACGGACAGGGCCGCTGGAAGGGGGGGCCGCTAACGCACCACGAGGGCCGCATCCGCATCCGCATCCCATCCCATGCCTCATCCTGCGGCCGGGCTCCAGGGGTCCGCCGCATTTTTGCATTTTCTCATGCTTCCATGACCCATCCATCCCATCTTTGGGGAGGCGTGTGTGGTGCTGCATTTGCATTTACAGGGCTCTTTTCCAGCTCCCCTAACCCAACGCCTGCGGTGACATACCTACTTACTACGGTCCAGCCATGCCACCCTCTCACACCCACCACGCCAGGTAGTATAGACATGGACGAACGATGCAGCAAACCTCCGCTGGCGATGCCCTCATTGACGTCTATTCGTCCACCAAGGGATCAGCATTAGCAGCGCACAACTCTGAGTAACAGGCTGCGCAGCAAGCCTGCAAGACGACCGATGCTACCGAGCCATCACATCCATCTACACGGTAACCTGCATCCTTTCTACGCCCATCATAGCTTACATGCCTCTGGCCATGGGCTTTGTATCCTCGCCCCATCAAGAAGAAGCAAAAGCCAGTTTCTTGTTCAAAAAGTAGGGCTAAGTGGCTTTGAGCTGGCGACCAAAACGTCTTGCTGTTGTTCCTCTACTCCATTCACTACGCTCCCATGGCCTGTCTGCCCCTCTTCTTTTGACACCGGCACTCCGGGACCCAGGCCCAGGCCCAGACCGCAAGATGCCACGGCAAACCAAACCACGCTGGCACTCACCGACTCTTTGGGCGTCCGTGGCAACCGCCCGCCCTACGATGGAATGCCTCTGGGGTTTTTCCTATCAATTCTCACCACTCACTCACTTTCAAACACGGCGGACTGGTGGGGCACATGCATCGCATTGCATATCGTTGCAGATGCGAGGTAGGGAAGTCCTGCTTCGTGCCCTAGACAATCTCTGGCCCTATTTGATTATTTTCCCTCCCACGAAACTGCTCGCTGCTGGTTGGGTTGATGAAATGGAATCGCGTCCCATTTGCCCAACGGGACAAGGGATAATTAGGGCAAGGTGACGTAGCGGTCGCGCACACGATAATTTTATATTGGCTGAGAATGCCATCGTCTTACCGCCTTGTCGTTGTTACTCTTTGATCCAAGCTTTGTCATGAGGCCACGGCAGCCTGGACACGACGTGGCAGCTTATACGATATTGCTGAGAATGGTGCTATCTCGAGAACAGCTGACGAGACGCAGCGCGGCGCAGCGCAGCGCGGCAAAGGGACGATCAGCTCACACAAGGCAGCTGAACGGCTGGCCTGGCCTGGCTGCCTAAGCTCCGGGGGCTGTTTTGCGGTCGATGCAGGAATGTGGGCAGGGCATCATGACAATGGAAAACCCGCGCCTGTTTTAGCCGTGGGCCCGCGCAGGTGGAGGTCTGGAGGAGCGGCAATTCCCTCCCCCTCCCAAGATGAAAACATCCCGGACCTCTCAGGCTTTGGCGCTCCGCTCTTGCCAACACGGCGATCGCGTGAGAGGATATTGTTAGTTGGCGATTGGAGTGCCTCGCGGCAGCGATGATGATCAAGAGCGGTAAAGGGATGGGGTTTCCTGCTTCGCACCAGTTGTGTAGCATGGCATGGCTTATACGATCCGGTCCAACAATGGGCTGAATGGCTTCTCTGACTAGCGGTCGCAAACTGCTGAAGAAATCTTTCCTTGATTTGGATCAAGGTGTTACGGCGGCGGGTGATGAGGCCGCGGTGTATTGCAGCAGTGGTCGTGGACAACGCATCATCGCCGCCAAACGCGAGCACCTCGACACATGAAGGCACCCAGCACCGGCGAATGGCCCCCGAGAGCGTCTCCCGCCCTGTCTGTATGCCTTGCTCTAATACTATTTATTTACGGAGTACATACAAGTAGTATGTATGCAACGTCATGCTGGCTCATTTCTCGACCCCGCTCAGCTGCTTTACTGTTACGTGTATCCGTAGGTAGGGGTTTAATGTAATTCCAGGAGAGCGGCCATGCAAGAGAGAGGTGTGCGGCAAACGTACATGGTAAACGACAAATATCGTGTGCCATGTCATGTTGCCGCTTCCTGCGACTGCACTGCACTGCACTGCACCGCCCACTCGCTCACCGCACACGCCCCCCCGTTCATGATCAGACCTATCGGGCCTCAAGGATCGTTTCTGCAACGACGGGCGGGCAGAGAGCAGGAGGGGCAATGTTATTGTTGTTGCTGCCAATGGCAGAGGTGAAGGCGAAGGCGAATTTTGTCGTGCATTTTCTGGAATTTCGCGAATCGTGTAGCGAACATGAGAGGGTTTCGAGGAGATCTGGGCTCCCCCGAAGCTTCCTGCACGTTGACGCCTGGCCTAGGTCCATCAGCCACCGTCCAATAGTAGCCGTCGTCCCAAAGGAGCTGTCAAACGAGCATGGGATGATGCCCAGGACGTCCCGTCCAGACTCTGAAGTTGAGGGACCTGGCGGGTCCTGACGGCGGCCTCTGTGGCGGAAGACTGACGAAGCGCGTTCGTCGTCAAACACGGGATGGCATGTGAAAGTGTTTTTTTTTTATCACCATCGCCCATATTCACAGGACGGAATAGGTTCTACATGCATGGTGTGCCTGTAGGCATATCCTGGAAGCATGAGTCAAAGCCAGCGCACAGCCGTGGACATGGGAATCAACTGAACTGGGACGGCGATATCGCCGGAAACAAGCTACGGCACCGTAGCCTCGGGATGGGATGTCGTCCAGATAAACGAAGTGTCGCACACTCGCACCTATGTAACCAGCGATCTGGACTGCCAAAAAGTGCAAAACGCCACAACCGAGGGGTGACTCTTAAGCGAGTCGTGGCTGTGCGCCCCAGCATCCCGTCATGTGCCACATGTCCGTAGCGGTAGCCAATGACGGTGGATGGGCCATGGATCCACTCCAATGGAGTTTGTGGACCTAAGCTTCGGCTTCGGCTTCGCCACTCCGGATCGCCCGGCGCGCGTCCCGGCTTTTCGGAAATCGGGGGCGTCTCACGGAGCGCCATGCTGTGCTCTCCATGACTCTTATGTTCTCTCCTCTTCTCCCATGGTGACAAATACACACGTTGGCAGTACTTTCCCAACGGATTTGATGGATACTTTGCTGGAAAGTATTCTTTCGAAAGGGCTTGTTTACACACCCCTCGAGATACATGTTCTCTTAGGTACTGTTTTCTCGCTCTCGGTGTATATATGGCAGATGGACAATATGACGCAACAAACCTTCTTGGAGACTTTTGATTCGGCCTTGGGCCTCTATGCGCCCGGATCAGCTCAGCCCACGGTACCTACCCAGCAAAAGCAGAGCGCATGCTGCGAGCTGCCTCGCAATGCACCAAGTGCACCAACGCTACCAATGCCAGCCAAGGCAGCGCCCAGCGCAATCGCCTTGCACCCAATCGGCCTCTCTTTCCCATGTGCTTGTACCTCTTGGTGTAGGGCCTTTGGGCAGCAAAAAGGTGACGCCATGCCATGCATTTCGGCATGCACGCAGGACCTTTTTTCCTTCGTCTTTGGAATGGCATTTCATGACCTTTCATTCGACTTGCAACTTTCTAATCTCGTTTGGTGGAATTTGAAAAGAGATCAATGTCGTTTTGTAAGCGATTCGCGACAGCCAGATTCGCAGTGGAATTGACACTTCTCTTGACGTTGTTCGCCCAATTACCCTCTTCCCCCGGAGACGGGCCGTGTTACAGTGCCATGGCCCCCTAAAAGGCCCTATAAATGTGTAAGTCGGGCGCTGTTCCCCCGGGGTGCACGCGCCAGTCGCCAATTTCACACACACGCCCGCACACCCAATCTATCGAGTCACCATCGCATGTGGCTGGTGATTGGGCACACAACTGTGACTCACACTCTCTCTCTCTTCTGCACACCCGAGATTCGCAGATGTGAGAGGCCGTGGGTGCTCGAGTTCCCAGCGGTCTGGACCTGCGTTGCGGGTGTACAAGTGTGCTTCCCATTCGGCCTGGTCGTATTTGTCTTGTCGACCATCGCCACCTGGATGGGGGGGGGACCGTGCTGTTCCATCCGCGCACCCGCGCGATGCTTTTGGTTTCTGATGGGCTAGGCACCCGTGTGTTTTGATGGCGATGGGGGCAATCCCGGGAATCTGGGTAGTACGAGGCTTGCTCCGAGAGGGCCTGCCCCCCGAGGAGGATGAGGCTTGACAGCGAATCGAGTGTGCTTCGCTTCACGCCGTAGGGCCATGTGCGCAGGCAGCACTCGTGTGTGTTCCGCGAATGAAAGCCTCGGACTCTGGAGTCTGTAATGTGAGTGGACGGTAAGTATAGGGGTCTCATCTTGCTTTTCTGACGGTGTTGGTTCTCGGTATTGGTAGTTTGGGCGGTACACCGCGCCCGTCGGCGTGATTCACGAGGACGCCCGAACGAGTGTCTCGTACGGTTGGTTGGGGTCTGTCTGTCATCCGTGATATGTTTGGCTGATATGGCTTGTTGACGAGCCGCCCTGTGTTGTTCCGACTTGCACTGGTGACGTAGGAGGAGTATTTCCGCCGGTTTGCGAAGATAATCATGGCAGAGGGCGTCTCCATAGCCGTGATGCGGCATGATGTCGAAGCAGTTGGTCCGGTCGAGGCGGCTTCGAGACAGTGTGAGCGCACTGGGTGGCCGTGAATTCTGCTTCTCGAAAACTGCATCACGAATTGCGTCTGGGCGGTCACATGCGCCATCGGTGGTTCGCAGGCCGGACGTTTGGGCGTCTGTCGTGAGCACCCATCACGAACCTCGTGACTCCTCACATGTATCGGAACTTTGAGGCTACCTCCATGAGGCCTCCCGGCTACGAAGGCAGGCTGTTTTCGTCGCTGCTCTAGATGCTCTGCCGGAGGGCTTTTTTGTTCGTCGTCGAGGGGTGCCGTTGACTGTTGCGTTTGTGACACCATGCAGCCTTGGTTTTTCTCAGTATTCTCCTCTGAAACCAAACTCTGGGTTAATTTTCTTCGAGACTCAAATGAAGATTGTTTTCTATCCAGGCAGAAAGAATTATGCTTACTTGTAGCGTTGTGTCATGGGCCTGGTGATCAACGTTTATGAGCACCCCCAACTCAGCGTAACATCACCCTCATATGAACACAAAGTTGAGATAACACCACATGGCGGGAAAGCAGTCTCATATTGTTTAGACATCCTCCATTCGCCTGGGTTGGGAGGAGAAGCTCGCCTGCTTTTTCATTCGGTTCTCAAATCAGTTCCGACATAACAAATGGCCCAACCTGGACGTTTAGGGATATTACCTTGACCCAGAATCATTTTCAACCTTTAATCAGGTACGCTGTCAATGTAATACCACGAGAGTCAACCCTTTCAAAGTGATCTAATCATGGGCTCGGATGCAACATAACCCCGTCAACAGTCTCAATTACCTTGCCTCTCAGAATTCACGGCCACCCCTGAAAGCTTCTGATACTCAATCTCCCGCGTGACTGGAGACTCTATACCAGGACATCAAGACAAGGAGAAGCAGCTACAGTACAAAGCCCCAGTTACGTTAATCGAGTCTTGAATGCTTGTCCAGAAGTTCTGGGCCAGACTTCGTCGTTGTCTCAATATCGACACTGACTAACTTGCTGAACCGAAAAACCGGGCATGGGCAACTTCTCGGGACCAAACAACTACGACTACGCTGTGATTTTCATTCTTCTTTCATGCAAATTCCTTGCCACAGCCCGTGGCATGGCCCACAAGATCCTCAACAGGGATTGATCTGCCCTCATTCTCATTGAGCCAATCCCCCAGATGTGCCGTTGTTTAATCTGACTGAGCATCTGCGCACTCATCACGTAGCGAACTATCGTCCACCCCTGCGGTACAGCGCGAGAAGTTGTTCCCACCGAAAGAGTACGAACTGCCGACACCTCTAGCCAGTAGGTATTCGAGAGCTGGGGCATGTCGGACCATATAGAAAGAGTTCCAAGCCGCAGGCATGCAAGGGAGAGCGAATGGTCGCCCTTGTCGCCTCCAAATAGACGAACAGGTAAGCCTGGCGTGCTGAAAGACTGAGAAGGGGAACTATATAGAGCTTCTTCACTCTTACATATATGGAAAAATGAACGCTGCGGGTAAAGGTGGCGGAAATACTGAGCTGTATGCAGTGTCCAGCCACATCGGTGTGTTCTTTCTTCATTTTCCAGGGAAGTAAATTCTTTTGCACTCGCGAGATGGCACTTGGAACCAATCTTTCAATGAAGTATGACTTTGAATGGAGAGGTTCGTCTCCGGCGAGGTTGAACTGTTGAGGACAAGTGGTGTTGCGTTGCTTTCAAGCATGTCAGTAATGGGAATACCGCCATGAGAAATTGGAACGCTTCAACAAGGGAAGAAGGATAATTTTCTTTTAGAGAAACAGCGCTGTTTGATACCCGCTCGCCGCGGTTGTTTGTTTCTGAAGGCTTGATTCATCCGTTCTATGCCGGCGCATCGATGGTGAAGATAGTCGTCGCCTGATATGTCCTCAGAAGCCTACATAAGCATAGAATTATCCCCCTCGATCGTCATGTCGAAGACCTCGGGATCCAGATCGGTCCTCTAGCCCGCCCGTCTGAATCTGGACTCTTCCGAGCCAAACATCGTTCTTTTTGACGAAGGAATTCCAAATCGAAGATACCCACCCAGGCCTGGGTTCCATATCGACGAGACGAGCCAGTTTTTTGACGACTATGGCCGCGCGATAGTGCGTGCCATGAGCCTTACAGTTTTCGAGAATTATGTCCAAGTATTTTCGAGACGACCGCTGATTGTGTTCTCGTAACTTCCCTTCGTCGAGTTGCCTTTCCAGTATCTCGAGGAAAGGGGAAAACTTGATAGCTCCGTCTCGGGCCCCATTTGGTTGTTCGTAGAGTCGAAGTGACTCGTCGTTTATGATTAGGGGTGTGCTGCCGCCCTGAGACACCATGGAGTACGGGAGACTGGTGTTGAGGGTCTGCCACCCAACGATGGAGTTCACTCCAGTACTGAGACTCATACCGCCCGGTCCGAGAAGCCAGTCCAGTGTCAGATCGTTTCCCACGAAAGTGCGCGTGTGAACAGCCCGTCGGCGCATGGTGAGGATTCAAAGTCTGGAAGGACTGCAGTAGCCTCATTGTTCTTCTGCAAAAGCTGCCAAGGATGATGAGGAGACGTGTCGAGTCCATTGGCGGCCCGGGGACAATGTGTACGGATCGCTGCGCGCCTCATCCACCTAAGAGAACATTTAGCTAAAGAATTGTCACCGAACCGTTCAAGTGAAGAAGAGCAATTTGGCCCAACACTCGTATGGTAGTGCTCCATCTTCTTCCAGCGCTCAGAAAAGGGCTCCAAGAAGCCGAGATCATAGCGCCTGATGGCCGAAAAGATTAGCGTGTGGTCCATCGGAGCCAAACGTTATCGAATGGCCAGTATGATCGCTTCGGTGTCCACCAAGGAGCCGCTTAGTCCAACAGAAGTGAGCATGTCCTCTGGTCTGATGGAGTGCCTGTGTTCAGAAAGACATCAGAAGGGATGGCGCATGTAGCGCTGATGAATGTACGAGATATGTTGACGATGCTCCGGTTTCAGAAAAAGGCTGAGTCCTTTCGTGTCGAACGAAATAGAGCGGATTACATATTGCGTCCTCGGTGGCGAAAGACCGCATGCGAGCTCCTGATAAAAGTAACTTGCGGACGACGTCCACCTGACCGTCCCAATGCCGATGGCGAGCGCTGAATATCGGACGCTTTCCAGACTAAACCCTTTTTCCTTGGAAAGAGTGAGGGCAAAAGAGGGAACCAACCAGTTGGAACTCCTTGCTATCCAGTCAGGAGATTGTCCGAGTTTGATCCAAACGTCGATGAGATCAACGCGTCCTTTGTAGCTTGCCCAAGCCATCAAGTCAAACCACTCTACCAGGACAGTGTTTGGAATGAGGCGACAAATCAGAGCGCGGTGGAAGTATCGGGCAGTCAGCATCTATCCAACTTGATCTCTCGGGTGACGAAGGAATTCTGAGATTCGCTGGATAATCTCGATCGGTAAGGTATAAATTGGCGATATCAATGGTAGCTGTGTGCTCGAGAGCCCAGTCCCAACGACAGAGGTGTTACTGAGCTCCGATTTGGACGACATATTGATGACGGGGAGATGGAGGCAGTGGCGCCGAGATAAAGTATTGGTTGGTAGTGAAGGAATGGAAAAGCACTGTATCAGGAGGGTGTGCCGAGGAACTTTTTTAAAAGGTCCATCGAGCTTCTTCGATATACTTTACCTCTTGATATGGGTTTTCGTCTCCTACCGCAATGGTCGACATGGCACTAGGAAGGCTCGCTCCTTGAAGTCGTCCTCCGATGTAATGTCGAAAGCTACCAGAGGTTGCTGATGCCTTTAAATGTACAATGGAGTGACGATGCAGACATGACAGCCTAAAAACAAGAAGGAAGGTCGGCCCACCAGTATGCCTTCGTTCTGTGCCCTTTGTTGAGATACCTGCGTGTCAAGGCTACTTTGGCAGTAGCTACGGTTGTACCTCCCCCTTCCTTCATCGTACCTTCCCTACCTTACACAGAGGGAGGGTATAGAGTCGAAGTAAGTATCGTCTCTACCATCACTCGAGATGGGCTAAATGGTCAAGATGGCAGAGTACAACATGCTGGGGCCTGCAAGCTTGAATATGTAGAACCAGTCTACCCTCTGAGTTCGATTCCGGTTTTTGTCCTTTTCAACCTTTTTTGTTATCTCTTCACTATCTTATCGAACAATGTGTATCTAACAGGCACCTTCCTTAGCTGAAGGAATGGTATGTAGCCAAAGTAAGTGCCGTCTCTACCATCACTCGAGACGGGCTAAATGGTCAAGATGGCAGAGTACAACACGCTGGGGCCTGCAAACTTGAATATGTAGAACCAGTCTACCCTCTCGGGTTCGATCCCGCGTTTTGCCCCTATGAACCTGCATTTTGCTTTTGCTGTCTCTTTCTTTTTTCCCCTTCTGGTTGTTGTCCATTCGTTATCAAACAATTTCTTTGAGATACACCACGCCTGACTGAGTACGTACGTTCTCTATCCTCACCCCATTTATTGTTGAGCAACTCCAGTGGACGATGGGTCCCGCCCAATTTATCTATCAATGGCTACCAAAGGCGGCATGATGTCGTTTTAACATTTCACGTATTGCGCAGCATGTGGGCGGTAGTGATGTGGATTACGCGTGGGGCACCGGAAAACCAAACGTAATAAATGGCCGGAACGAGGTTTGCGTGACAGAACGTTTCGTCCACAAATCCGGGGAAACAAACGAATATTGTTCGAAATCTGGGGAACCCCGAAGCTTGTGTCCAGCGACGGCATCCGACTGCTGGCTGCGGCCATGACAGTTGGGAACGGACATTCGCCAACGCGTTTTGTGCCGGCATCACATCACACAGCAGCGCTGCCTCCCTACCATGAGGGAGAACTACGTTTCGGAAAATCAATCATCTACGCAAACATGGTCGAAGCGTCACGTCAGTTCGCTTCGCAGCGCAAGACTCACCTCGACTCACCGGAGGCTCAGCTGTCCTACGCGGTCATGCTGCGCTTGGTAGGCGTGAAAGTTGGCACCGGAGGGATCTCGGCGAGACACCTTTCAGCTTGCAGCCTCGCGTCAGTCATCTTCATCGGCCTCACAGTAGCTACGTTGTCCCGTGACAGGCCATGGCAGTAGTCGTCACGTCGTAAACGCCGTACAGTGTGGCGCGATGAGGTGACGCCACGGAAGAGCAACCAATCGGAGTGTAGCACACTGGAGATGACTGCACAGGCCTTCAGTCATGCCTGGCTTGCAAAATGTGCTGGGAAGACAAACTACACGTGTGTTCTTGTTGTGCGGTACGCGACATCTACCTCAGAGCGACTCGACCCTCCCACAGGTCAAGCGAGAATTGTTCCCAGGTAAACCCACTTGGGTGCGACAGCTCACTCGCTGGCCCAGAAAATGCCAACCATTGCCAACCACTGCCAACGCTTCGCCAAATTTGGCATCTTTTATCGACCTCTCGCGACTGGTACCAAGGACTCGCCAAGTTGGATTATCGGTGTTGGCATGCTCGCCACAGCCAAAGGGGCCGTTCCTTTACTTTCTTCTTTTCCTACCTGCCAAACACACCTTTCCCGTCCCAAACCGTCGTGCTTCCAAGACAGAACCAAGACCCACCGATACAATCAGCACAAACCAGCAATACGACTCCTCATCTTCTGCCAGTCGTCGATGATTATACCCTTCCCGCAAAGGCCTCGTCTATCTCTTAGCCTTTCTTCGCCCTTTCTGGAACTCGACGACCTTCTTCAATCGAGAGGCTGCGCCGCACCGACGCCTTGGGCGGGCCTCCTTGGGGAGGTGTCGTTGTCTCGGCACGACAGCCACGTCGAAAGAGGCTGATCTCCCCGCGCCGGGATCAACGCTTAGCAGCTCCGTAACAGGGTAGCGTCGTATCGCCCCAAGTCGCAGCCAGCCTGCTGACTCCCGCCCAACGAACACGCCATCCTCGTCCAATGCCACACCGGTGACACCAAGACGACACCACCACAACCATTAGCACACACCTTATGTCCCGTACACCAGCCGTTTTTGAGCATCGCTATCGCTCGTGGAAACGATGCCCCTCTTCTGGAAGCCCTCACCGACGCTTGCCCAAGCAACCACGAGCCCGGAAAGACGTTGCTGCGCATGGTTCGACGTCAGTCGCACACCGCATGTTCCCATTCGGTGGGGGGTGAAGGCAGCTATTCCCGGTACGCGATCTGGCAGTTCCCCTAACTGCGACTGCCTGCTCCGAGCCCGATTCGTCAGTCCAGAGCGGCAGATGCTGTGTATTCCGTACCTAAGGACAGCAAAGTCTATTTCGCCTTACGGCAGGTGAATGCGCCGCGTGCGGTAGGCAGGTATGCTTCTTGATTGACCGTCGCAGCCGGGCGCCGACCACCCAGGCTTGCTCACGGTGTTCGCTTCGATTTTGGAAATATTTCCGAGAAAAGGGAGGCAGCGAGATGCGCTAGTGCGACGGCGGGCTCGTAAATGACTGGCCGCTGAGGGCAGCGCAGCGTCCAATTTGCGGTTGCAGTCTCTGCTGCCATTGCCCAGCCCTTGGCCCTATCCAAAAGGACTGTCTGCAACCAGTCAGCGTTCATGACTCTGCAATAGTATTCCTCACGCGATTACGTACGGAGGCATGATGCCTCTGTATTGGCAAGTAGATGTAGGCGACTACCTAACAGAAAAATACACGCCCCTGGTTGTGATTGCTTCGTGGAATAACCAGGTGCAGGCGTAGACGCGACGTATTTGTAGCGGATAGTGGCGTGGCGGCGTTTCTTGGAACCTTCGTTCAAGCAACGCCTCCATCGGTTCCCGCCCGGCAGCCGTTTTGGCGTTGTATGCTTGTCTTTCTGCGTGAGTTACGTTTCTGAATGATGGAATTAGTTCATCTGTGGCTGAGACAGCATGCTGCGATGCACAGAGTTTCAATTTGTTCTTCCAATCCAGGAAGAGATGCGACGTCAAAAACAGAGGGCGGGAGTTGGAAGGAACGTAGGTACAGATAGGCAGGTACTGTAGGGGCGATGTCCCGCCCGGCACGTCTGCTTCCTTCCACTCCCGGCGCCATCGTCAGCGGCTTTTCAGCGCTGACAACCCCATCCACCCCTATCCGCCCTGCTGTAGCGTGACAACCCATTTCCTCCCACACGTGACACCACCTCCGACTTTCCGCCAAGACCCTTCTCTCCCGCTGCCTTTAGAAGAACGAGAAGACGCGGAAAGAGCTTCTATGCATGAACCCGGGCGGGCTCCGCTGGAAGTTCAATGGAACTCGCCCTACCAGCACCTGCCCTGCATCCTTCCTGAGGTAGGTAGGTTGTAGCTGATTACTGGCTACGCACACGATACCTGACGATACCTCTACCTCCTCCGTCTCAACCCTCCATCCGCAAGGCGAGCGAACTTTCAATCGCCTGGTACTGGTCAGTGATGAACTGACCCTGACGACTCGCAGTGACCACGAACCGTATCATGCCGGATTGCGTCTTCCCACCGACGCCATGGTCCTCCCACGCCATCTCCCACGCCCTCATTCGCACCATCGCCTCCACCGCACGCGTCAACCATCTGAGCCAAGCTCACATGTCTCTCCCACTTGAGCTTGCATGCCTGCGCTATCTCTGCCAACCAGCTTCTCGGTTCCTTCGCCCAGCTCTGATCAGTTCCCGACGAGGAGTCGACTCCCTTCTCCGATCAGCAAGGGCTCGCTCTCACGACACCGACCGTCGACGCCGGCCTGGCCCTTTACAACGCACCTTCTGTTCTCGTCCACCATCCCCGTCTGCTTCACTCCACTTCCCCAAGACTTGGCCATCCTCTCTACCGCTTGGCAGACATCCGTCTTACTCGACCATCTGGCACCCAATGTCTCTTACTCGTTGGTTGCCGCCGCCGCGTCGCCTCCCGCTTCCCTGCTTCCCACACTGTACCCTCGCCGCTGATAACCATGGCCACATGTAATCACTCGGCGCGACTGGGGTAGGGGAACACCTCTGGGATGCGAAAGTCTAGACAGTCAGGTCAACATCCCGAGGCAAGGTACGGGCATGGAATCGCATATCGACGCAGGCTAAGCACCGCGTTGGGCCTCCAACGTTGCAGTGACAAGCCTGTCGCGCCCCGTCCATTTATATCCCATCGCGCCCCCCTCGACTTTGGCATTCTTCTCCCTCCCTTGTGCTTCACCTGCCATCATTTACAGGCTCATCTGCCGTCCTTGATTTGCCCACAAGGGCCCTACCCTCCTGCTACATATCTTCGTCGACAGGGTATTCTTTACGCCAACGAGGCACACTTAGAAACCGACGTCAAGACCTCGCGACACCATGTCCACCGAAAAGGACGTCCACGATGGCGTCTCGACGCCCGAGACCACTCAGGTCAACACCGACCCTCGCAGAGGTGGCATCCCCCCTGTCACGGGCAAGGCTGAGCATGCCTACGGCGAAGGAGAGCTCAGTCACGGAGAAGCTGCTCGTGATGAAAACTTCTACACCCGCAACGGTCTCAACTTTGAGTCTTTCAAGCCCCGTGATTATGGCCGCGGCTTAGTCGAACTCGACCGCACCATGAAGTCGCGTCACTTGCATATGATTGCCATTGGTAAGGCTCGCCTTTTTCCACTGCCGATTCTCTTGCCTCGTTCTTCATGCTAACCTTTGCGTCACTGCAGGTGGCTCTATCGGTGCTGGCTTCTTCGTGGGCTCCGGCGGTGCCCTTTCCGACGGTGTACGTGGCCATCACCTCGTAGCCCACGTCACAACGCTGACTTGATATCTAGGGCCCTGCTTCTGTTCTCATTGACTTCTCCATCATTGGTATCATGATGTTCAACGTCGTCTACGCTCTTGGTGAACTTGCGGTCATGTACCCTGTGTCCGGTGGCTTCTACATCTACTCTTCCCGGTTTATTGATCCGTCTTGGGGTTTTGCTATGGGCTGGAACTATGTCTTCCAGGTGAGTCGCCAGCTGTACGACCGAACTCTCGACCGTCGAGACTGACGGGTGACTAGTGGGCCATCGTTCTGCCCCTCGAGCTTACAGTGTGTGCCATGACCATCAATTATTGGGAAGGCGCCAGAAGTGTCAGTCCCGCTGTGTGGATCTCCATTTTCTGGATTGCCATCATCGTCATCAACACCTTTGGAACTCTGGGCTATGCCGAGGAGGAGTTCTGGTCCTCCCTTCTTAAGCTCAGTGCCATTGGTAAGTCGTTCCACACGGCATACCAGGTTTGAGTAGCTCCTGACAAGATGTAGTCATTTTCATGATTATCGCATTCATCCTCGTTCTCGGAGGCGGCCCCTCCCACGGCCGCTACAACGAATACTGGGGAGCGCGTCACTGGTATGATCCTGGCGCCTTCAACAACGGCTTCAAGGGTTTCTGCGCAGTCTTTGTCACTGCCGCCTTCTCCTTTGCTGGTACTGAACTTGTTGGTTTGGCTGCTGCTGAATCTAAAAACCCCCTCAAGTCCCTGCCGGGTGCTATTAAGCAGGTCTTCTGGCGTATCACTCTGTTCTACATTCTGGGCCTCTTCTTCGTTGGCCTGCTTGTTCCCTATAACGATCCGACTCTCATGAACTCAGATAACGCCTATGCCGATGGAGCATCCCCTTTCGTCATTGCTGCTAACCACGCTGGCTTATACGGATACGACCACTTCATGAACTCGATCATCCTCATCTCTGTCTTGTCCCTCGGTGTTTCCTGCGTCTATGGTGGCTCTCGCACTCTTACCGCCCTGGCCCAACAAGGTTATGCCCCGAAGCTCTTCAGCTATATCGACAAGAGTGGTCGCCCCTTGCCCTCCGTGGTGCTTCATCTTGTGTGCGGTGCCTTGGCGTACATCACCTTGGACACCGGCGGTAACAAGGTGTTTTCGTGGCTTCTCTCCATGTCTGCCCTTGCTGCGCTGTTCACATGGGGATCCATTTGCCTTGCACACATTCGCTTCCGCAAAGCTTGGGCATACCACGGCCACACCGTTGATGAGATCCCCTTCAAGGCCGCTCTCGGTGTTACCGGATCCTGGATCGGGCTGAGTCTCTGTATTCTCGTCTTCATCGCTCAGGTATGTCTTTGTTCCATGTTGCCTCCAGTTCTGAGCTGACACGGCATCTAGACCTATGTTGCTATTTCTCCTATTGGTAGCGATACGAACACCGCCGAAGGCTTCTTCGAGGCCATGCTTACCGTGCCTGTCATCATCGTTTTCTGGATCGCCGGTTTCATCTGGAAGCGAACTGGTTGGCTCCGCACCCACCAGATGGACGTTGACACCGGCCGCCGCGAGCTCGACTGGGACGAGATCAACCGCTTCAAGGCTGAGATGGCCACATGGCCTACCTGGAAGCGTCTGATGCATAAGCTCTTTTAAGCCTCAGAAGGAGGTCCTTGATGAACGTCGGTCATGTTCACGAACTCTACGGCGCTTGAGAGACGCGTTCCCCGCCCGCCCGTCTCGCAATGTAGATGCTTGATTGCACGTCAATCAGCAGCTCGATTTAGATACCACAATCCATTTTTCTGACTTGTTTGGGTCTGTTTGCAGTGAGCGCAGACTATATAGTATAAATCAGGCATCTAATACTACAATCCATGCCACTTTGTATGCTGTTTCTGCTTTAAGACCATGTCCTGAAGTAAACGTGTCGACAGAGGAATCTGTATCTGCCAATTTAACCACAAGCATGCATGTCGTAGCTGGAACACGTTCCACGAGTATCCCAGCGAGCGAACCACAATGATGGCCAATGGCAATGTGATGCGCGGACGAAGAGAAAGAGAGAGCCCAGACCACGGAGGCAAATTTGACGTATCCCCCACGAGATCCAAGGAATTCCTTCAAGGTCTGAACACCAAACAAAGCCAAGGGCAAGAAGTGGCGGGGTGTGGCCGTAACAAGCTCGGCGACACCATGTTTGCGCTCTTCTTGGTAGAGATAAGAAAGACCCAGGCGGCATGGACCGGCTCAAGTTGAAAAGTATGCGGGAGAAGGGTTCTAGAATGGTCTCCGTCTCTGTGTGCCGCTTCGCACGGCGAAAGGCTTAGTAGGAAGCGGGTGCTCCGGGTGTTCCGGGGAGCTGGAAGGCTGGAAGGCTGGGCGGGCTGGGCTGATGGCCGAGTGTGGGCTTGGAGTTCGGTGCCGAGGGCTGGGCTTGCAGCTTGGATGTCGAGGATGGGGATGGACTTGGCTAGGGGCGAGAAATGGTGTCTGATTGATGGATGACAGACATATGAGACGAAGGCTTATTTCAAAGCCACGCGTTGTGGTTTGTTCGCTTACTGGTACAGACAGAAAGAATAGAGGATGATGAATTTCAAAGAAAGAGTGTTTTGGGAACCTGGGCTCAAGAAGCAACATTCTTTCTTGGAAGACAATGATGGTGGAAATAAAAGGCAGTCATGGATGACTTTCAACAAGGGCAGAACGTCAATGCGACAATTTAATGTAACAACACACCCCAATCAAGTGTTTTAGATGGTCAGAAGACTATAGTAAAGGAGAAGACTAGGTACTGAACAAGAATCAACAATGACTCTCACAGTACCCCTGCCCTCCGGAGATGATCCCCTTCTAAACGCAACGAGCTTCTCACAGATCAATGCCGAAACCACGAGACACAACGTCCTCGCACCGCTTCAGAAAATCTAGAACGTCTCCCTCGGTGTGCCAGGCGTCGTTGTACGCCGCGCTGAGACACAACTGGCCCCTGAACGTGCCCAAAAAGAGCCCGAGCCCGTTGCCCAGCTCTTCGCCCGTCACCCACGGGTCGTGAACCTCGAAAGAGCCGGTTTGGGGGCTGACGATGCTGTCGACGCGACCCATGCTGGAAATGGACACGGAAGGGTGCTCCTTTGGAGGCGGAACGGGAAGAGGTCGCGGAGAAGCTGGGATAGGGGGGGTCCCCGCGGCCCAGATTGTGGGAGCGAGCGCGTAGTGCTCCTCGTCGTTGCGCACGCCGTGGTAGAAATCCTTCATGGTCTGCACGATGGGGAGAAACTCGTCGTTCCGGACTGCGTCGTCACCAGATGCTGGAAGGTCCATGTCGACGACGAGACTCTGCCCGGGCAGGGAGTGATACAGGGAAGCAGGGTGCTTGGGCGAGTTGTACGGGGCCTGGCAGCTCGCGCGCTCGTTGCGGAGGATGTAGTTTACGTAGCGCACGCGTCGTGCTTGCGGGCCTCGCTGGGGTTGGATGTCGCGCATGACGAGGGCGATGGCGGCGTGGAAGGCGTGCGTGACGGTCGCGTCGGCGGCTTTGCAGGCGGTGATGAGGCGGGACGTCTGCTCCTGGGTCAGGGTGAGGGAGACCCGCTGGTGGTGATGAGGAACGGCTGCGCCGCGGCGATATGGCAGGTCCATGATTTCGATACCTTCGGGGTTCATGGCGGCGGCTTTTTGCGCGGCCATGGTAGCGAGACGTTCGTTCTGGGCGTCCGTGAGGGTTGGGGGGACGTTGGCAGCGATGCGATAGGGAGGACTGAGGTTGGCGGCCTCGGAGCCGTCGAATACGGGAAGCTGGAAGCTGTCGCCGTCTTGGTATGCCAGGGACGCATGAGTCATGTAGTTGTTGAGGAGTGTGAGGGTGCCGATGCCGTCGATGATGTCGTGAGGAGAGCGGAGGACGACATCGCGGCGAATGACACCGTTCTTGGCGGACGAGGGTTTCAGGACGAAGAGAGTCGGAAGCTTGGGGGCCGGAGGGTTGGAGTTTGCCCATTCGGCGCCAGTTTGATCGGAAGCCACGAGAACAAAGGTCGTTTCTAGCCACTTCTTCTGATCGGCGACGGCGTCGATCTGGTGGTATGATTTGACCCATTTGCCCGTGGACGAGTCCTGAGTGGACTGGGAGGCGATGGTTGGATGGTCGTACCGCAGAGCAAGCCACGCTTTCTCCAATGCTCTATCAACGATGGCCCCAGCCTCTGAAATTGGAACCCCACCAGGAACTGGAATGGACAGAGAAATGTGCCCTGTGATGGCGAAGAACATGAGACCGCTTGCTTCGTAAAGGAGAGGCAGAGCTGAGTAAAACTCCTCGACCTCATCGACGCTGCGCTGCCAGAGTCCAGGTGATGCCTGGCGCCAGGCGAGTTCGGGGTGGGAAGAGGACATGTTGTCTTGGTAATCGATGAGTTGTAGCAGATGTATGTTGTTGTATGGAACGAGGCAGTTGGCATCATCATCCACAGTCAACGTCGTAGACTTGGCTACCTTTTATAAGGCTTCCCCGTCCAGGATCACTTGAGCAAGGGCTCTTGGAGCTAACGGGCATCGTCGCCTCCGCTCCACAGTCTGGCCCTTTCTTTTCGTCCGGCTAACATCAGGGGTTTGATGTTGTCGCGCGAATGAGGGGCGGACGAGATCGACATGGCCGAGGGGTAATTAAGTAGCGCCGTGATATAACTGGTAGAAGGGCATCCGAGAATTAGCCTCGACGGTTGTTGGATCCATGAACCTTGGAAGTTCACTGCCGATATTGAGCCGGGGGGGAGGTGCTAACCGAAAGAGGTATCAGAACCAACCAACCAGTCAGTCTAGTCCAATCTCGGAACGCCGGGGCACAGGGGATGATGGATGGGTGTTGTTAGACTTGCAAGACGAAATACAAAATAGCAGGTAAGTCAAACAAACAAGTAAGAGTCAGTCAATCAAGTGAGGCTACTTATCAAATAGGGACGAGGGAGGGTAGGTAGGTAGACAAACAAACGATGGATGATGGATCATGGATGATGGATGATGGATGATGGATGGGTAGAGAATAAATAACGGAAAGAGGTTGAAAAAAAAGTCAAAAAGCGGATTCGAACCCGAGAGGGTAGACTGGTTCTACATATTCAAGCTTGCAGGCCCCACCGTGAGGTACTCTTGCCATCTTGACCATTCAGCCCATCTCGAGTGACAGTTGGTGAGGGTTCGTGGTTGATATACCCCCTAGTCTATCCCGAGAGGAAGGTGCGAGTGACCGTAGGTTCGACCGGACTACGTAGTAGGTAGGCTCTCGGCACTTCGGGTTCCAACAGTCAGTCGATCGAGCTACCTACCCTTCTACGAGGTATGCAGGTCATCTGTATAGATATCTAAAATGGGTACCCGTCAAGACGTGCCAAATCATTCACACCAAATAAAGGTCTTGACTATTCCAAAGCACTGTTTGTTACGGAGCAGCAAGGCATCATACCATCACGTTCTCTGGTCTCCGATTGAGCACTGGATAATAGGGCAATGGTACTCTATAAATCATTGTTACTGCCTATTTTACACTAGAATCTCAATCCTCGGTGTCCGTCATCCCGCTTTGTGTATTCCATGCTCGGTAACAACCACTGGACGAAGGCAGACGAATAATGATACCACGACAAGTTTTTCACTGGCGTCGGCCGCGCTGGGGAATGCCAAGTACCCAGTCCACTGCCTTAAAGAGGCGAACCGAGCGGAGAAATTCGACGAGTTGGTTTTCCGCGAGCTCCTCCCTGCCCGCGCGGTCTCTCGCCTCATTGACTAAAGGGAGAACCTCGCGCCAGAAGTCTCTAAAGATACGGGTCCACTCGATGCTGTCGTCCATGGAGGCTTGGCTGACTTCCATCAATCGCTCATTGCAGACGTCGCGCTGCTTCTCCATCTTCGAAAGCTTCTCCTTGAGCATGGCGACCTGCTCTTCGAGAGGTTTTCCTTCCAATTCCTTGTCGATGTCGGACGTATTGGCGCGGGCCTTCTTTGTGTCGTTAGACGCACTATCGGGGGTGCTCTCAAAACCTCGCTTCAGGATTCGCTGCTCGCGTTCGGCTGTGAAATAATAATATCATCAGTAAAAGACCGTTTCCTTGAACGGATTTGAGTATTAACTTACTGTTATCGCGGTTGTCAACTCGAGCCTTGAGGCCAGGCTCAACGACGGCGATGTATTCATCGATGGACTCGAGGAATGGCTGAAACTCAGCATCGGCAGTCGTGGAATCGCCCCCCTTGCCGAGGAAAGCCTTGCGCGCTTGAACGATCTTCAGCATGACGCTCTCCGCCTTGGCCGTGACGATGAAATTCCAAGACCGGTCCCTCTGGCGCAACTGGTCAAAGACCAGGAACCACAAGTGTCGCTCCGCGGACAAGTGTTCGTGTGTGTGGAAGATACGTGTGGCAGCTGCGAAGGAGGTTTTGATGCGCTTAGCCACGTTGAGTCGACCGGCGCGAGAAGGACTGTCTTGAGTCGCTTGGAAAGGCAAGAGAATTTTTCCGACGACTCCAGACTTCTTGATGCCGGTGAAACCGCCGCCATTGTCTACTTCGAAGTCAAGGCCAGCCAGTTGCAGGATGTCGGGGTGAGCTGAGTAGTTTAACTTTGGCAGCGAGAGGTTCAGCTCAGCGAAGACATCGTTGCTGTGCTCGTTCTGGGGGTTGTCCTCGATCGCTTCTTTGGCATCCGCGACAGGGTGCTTCATTTCGTCCCTTCGCACCATCAGTATGAAAAGCAATGAAGATTGGACGAGAGGAGTGATGAAGCCGTGAAAGACGCCGTCGGGCAAGAAAAACAGAGGGGAAAGAAAAGAAACGCGCATGGAGTTTGGAGGGTAATAGGGAAAGAATGCTGTATGAAAGAACTCACTGGATGGCTTCGCCGATAGCAGGACGGAGAGGCAGTGAAGTAGGCTTGTCGGTGTCCATGTTGATTAATCGCCGCTGTTCGCTCTGTCGTTGATGTTGTGCGTGAGATGAGGGTTCTCAAGTTTCGTGCGTAAAAGGAACACGGGATGACGCGAGAAGAAAATAAACCGACGCGTCTCAGATTCGGTTCGAGGTCAAGATGAGGAAGGAAGGTGTAAGTAAGTGAGGTGAATGCTGCCACAGTCACGTGCATGCACCACTAGGTGCTCCTCTTGCAATCAGCATCGGAGGGGATGGTCCATAACTGGAACAAGTGACACGACAGGTATCAACTCGAGACAGGTTAAATGGTCAAGCGGGCAGAGCACAACATGCTGGGGCATGTCAACTTGAATATGTAGAACCAGTCTACCTCCTCGGGTTCGATCCTCGTCTTTTGCTCTTTTTTCAACCTCAGCATCTGAAGAGGTAGTACATAATTCAGACAAACGACCCTTGGGGTATCAACTGAGAAAGGTTAAATGGTCAAGCGGGTAGAGCACAACATGCTGGGGCATACCAACTTGAATATGTAGAACCAGTCTACCTCCTCGGGTTCGATCCTTGTTTTTTGATTTTTTTTAACTTCAACACCTCAAGAATGGGTACATAATTCAAGCGAGCGGTTTATCAGGTATCAACTCGAGAAGGTTACATGGTCAAGCGGGCAGAGCACAACATGCTGGGGCATGCCAACTTGAATATGTAGAACCAGTCTACCTCCTCGGGTTCGAATCTCGTTTTTTAGTCCTTTTTTGCGTCATTAGCTGATTTCGTGTTCCCTTTCTCCCATCCGTACCTACCTACCAGTAGTACTGCCTGGCTAGCAGCAGGTAGATAGATAGTCTCCCTAAGGGAGCTTGGAAGGACGGATAGGGATCACGGCACGGCCGCGACATCACTTATCACTGTTTGACACTGCGACGATTCATCGTGGACGAGCTGAGCATGGAACAGGCTTGTTGTTTGTTTACTTCCAAGGTTGCGCCACCAACACGACGCCTTTGTAACATCTGTTTACCCGCTTCAGTATTCTTGCGTCAGCTCATCTTTTTTCGCTCTGCTTTCCGCCTCTTCACCACCTTTTCTTCTCGTCTCTCATTCGCAACCAAGACCCCTGCTACTGGATAGCTTGCAGCTTCAATTGCACCCTCCATGCCGCTGTTGCTCAAGCACTTTTGTAATCGACACCGCTCATCGTGCGGCTCTGAACTGGCTACCGCACACACCCAGCGGAGAACGTCGTCCCTCGAAGCAGAGCCTCAAAACCGCCACAATGCGCGATTGGGTTAGACCCTGGCTTACAGCCGGGACCCACGATCAAGGATGTTCCCCCCAACGAGTTTCCTACTTGGGCAATCGGGTGCGGAGGTCCACCGCCCCGCACTGGGCTTCTTCGTCGCGCGATCGTGACTCGATTGCGCGCTCTCTTTTTGTTTCGTCCGTCCACCGAAGCACAAACTAACAATTTGGTTCACTTGCATAGCAATCTTGGAAGATGCGGTGGCTCTCGATCGTCAGCTTCGCGGTCACCCCCGCCGCCGCAGGGTTCCGCGTCCGGGATCCGCCAGAGAGCGTATGCGCCTCGGCCGGCGCAGGTCACGTTGGATATTTCGACTTTGGTATGCATGGTGTTGCCCCAGAAAGCAAACGGAATATGTGGCTGACGTTCGCCAGACAACGACTCCAAGCATCTCTTCTTCTGGCTCGCGGAAAGCCGCAGCGATCCAGCCAGCGACCCGGTGATTCTGTGGATGAGCGGCGGCCCAGGAGCGTCGTCCGTGGCATTCGGCCTCTTTGAGGAACTCGGGCCGTGCATCATTGACGGGGTGAACGCCACGAGACCGAATCCATACGCGTGGAACAACCATGCGAATGTCATCTTTGTCGAGTAAGCGCCGCTTGGCCCCCTAGTATACGTGACGGCGACGACCTCGCTGACTTACTTGAATGCGAACAGCCAGCCAGCCAACGTCGGCTTCTCCTCCTCGTCCTCGCCCGTCAAGACGTTGGACGACGCAATGACGGACATGTACGCCTTCCTCACCGCCTTCATGGAACGCTTCCCACAATACTCGCAGCAAGACTTCTACATCGTCGGCGAGTCCTTCGGCGGCACATGGGTCCCGGCCCTAGCGAGAAAGATCCACCACCGCCAGTCGTCCCGCATGTCGGAACTCGTGCGCAAGACGACCGGCGTCGGGGAGCGGCGCATCAACCTCAGGGGCATCGGGCTGGGCAACGCGCAGCTGTCGCAGAGGCTCCAGTGGCCGGGGTTCTACCCCACGGGGTGCCTGGGCGAGAACCCCATCTACAACGCGAGCGTCTGCGCCGTCATCGAGGAAACCATGCCGCGGTGCGAGAGCATGCTCGGCGCGTGCTCAGATTCCGGGAACCACCCCGACGTCTGCGACGGCGTGCTCGACTACTGCCGGAAGCGCAGCGTGTACTTCATCTTCGACGAGCGTCTCAACCCTTACGACTTCCGCAAGCCGTGTCCGAATGGCGGTCTTTGCTACGAGGAGGCCGACTGGATCCATCAGTATCTAAACTCTTCGTTTGTGAAACGCGAATTAAGGCTTGCGAAGAACACGACCTTCAACATCATCGACGAGAAACTGGGAGGATACTATATCGAATCGGGAGATCTGATGCTGGATACCGTTTCCTGGGCAGGAGAGCTGCTCGATCAGGTAAGAGACAATCAAACATTCAGAAGCAAAGTCGCTGAACAGTGGGCAGGGCTACGAGGTGTTGGTCTACGCCGGCAACAAAGACTGGTTCTGCAACTCGGAAGGGGAGAAGAACTTGGTCAACAACATCCGCTGGCGTCACCAGCCGTCTTTCAGAGCAGGGAAGTCTCTGCCTTTCAAGATGGGAGAGGACGACATTGGCCTTTTCAAGAAGGACCATGGTCTGACTTTTGTTGAGCTGTTCGATGCAGGTCACATGGTGCCGGCGGACAAACCCAGGGAGGCATTGTACATGATTGAGTCTTGGATCAATGGAAACAGGGCAAAGACAGCCTCCCGGGAAGAGTTGTAAGGGCCTTTGGAGCTATTGAGAATCGAGAATCAATTAATTCTGCAAAGTGTTAAAGCTACATGTTCCTCCTCAACAACCGTGCTGGGGGTCTTGAATCCCTCTGACTCATCAGTATCTGGATGAAATTGAATCCGAGAGATCGTAAGATGACGTGGTAAACAAGGCCCCTAGCAATCAAGAGCGTCCAAGTCAAGCTCCTCCTCGCGTCGGCGAATCAGCATTTTGACGGTAGGGTCCGGCAGCAACGTCATGCCGCATGGGAAGTTTTGCGGGTTGGAACCCTCGGGCAATTTCCAGTCGTACTTCAAAAGCAGATGGGCCAGGGCGATTTTGATCTCGTTGGCGGCGAAGAAGCGACCGGGGCAGGCGTGCTGGCCGTGGCCAAAGGCCGGGTGCTTGACGCTGGTGCTGACGAGGTGGGCGTGCTTCTCCTCCTCGGTGGACCGCATGCGCAGGAAACGATAGCCATCGAATTGTCCGGGGTTCTCGTAGTACTCCTCGTCCCACATGTGCGTGTTGGTGGATATCAGCCTCTGACCCTTTCGGATGCGGAAGCCGTTGGAAAGTTCGATATCGTCGAGGGCCTTGCGACGCCAGGTTGCTGTGCGTGGTCAGCACACAGGGATGGCAGCTGTACTTGGATGAGAAACTACACAGGAGAACGGGCTTGAGACGCTGGGTCTCCTTGATGACGCTGTCCATGAGCTTCAAGTTGTAGAGCGCCGTCTTTTTGAGTCCCTCGGACCCCAGAACTCGAACAAGTTCCTCACGCAGCGGCTGAACCAGTTCAGGGTGGAGTGCCAGGTCAATCATTACCTGCTGCAGCAGATCACTGGTCGTGTGGATCGCCACGAGCGAAAGGGCGATCTGTTCAGTGGCGGGGTCCCAGTTCTGCTTCAGAGTGTACACCTGGGTAAACCACTCGATGGAATCGTCAAACACAACTCCCTGAGCCTTCTTGACCTCGCGACGGTCGAGGTGGGGCTGCAATACACGACGGGATTCCTTCAAGAGTCTTCGAACCTCCCAGCAGGACGGCAAGAACCAATGGACGAGGGGCCGGGCCCAACGGGGGTAGGAGCCGACAGTGGTGTTTACGGAGAAGGCTGCGGCGGTGTATTGAGAAACTGCCTTGCACCACTCTTCATCGCGGCAGGCTTCCTCGCCCATGAAGACGCGGGTGGACATGCGGGAGACGATCATCATGATGTCGTTCTTGGGGATGATTTCGTGCCAGTCTGGCCCGCGCTTTAGTCACTATGCCATCGAACTGGAAGCTGTTGTCTTACCCTCGGAGTCTCCCAGAACCTGTTTCACGACGGCGGTCGCCTCTTGGGAGATGGGCTTGGTGAGCTTGGCTAGGATATCATAATGGTTAGTAGGATGGACAAACTACGCAGTGGGTGTCCTTACTCAGTGCCTTCGTCAAGTGTTTCGTAACTACCTTGACAAGATCGTCGTTTCCGTTGAAGGGCTCGAAGCCGGGAATGTATCCGTGCGAGTCCTGTCAGACGTCACCTCAGCCATGCGACACAAGCTTGGTCATCGAGTGTGACTTACATCACTTGCAACTCGCACAAAGTCGAGACGAGGGTCGCTGCGGAGCTCGTGTATGAACTCCGGGGCAATGACTATCGCATTTCCCCATTCCGATTGCAACTTGTAAGGGTTCTTGCCAAACGTCGACTTGGCACGGAGCAGCAGCTCCTGGCTCCTTTGGAGGAACTCGCCCACTCTTCGTCGGTTCGAGAACTCAAACGGTCTCAGAGGGTTGATCTCGGGGAGTTTGGCTCCGTGGTCGCCGAGGGCGTAAACCAGCAACACGAAAATGAAGACGGTGGCAATGTAGGGAATCGGCTTGTCTGTAGGAGACGGCATGGAGTAGGCGCCCAGTCCCAAGTCGGAGAAATTGTGTAAGGTCATGGTGTATGGCTGAGCCTTCTAAAGGTGCCAGCGTCGCACGGTCGAGTTCGTTGTTGATCAGATGTTCTTGTTCAGAATGTTCCGCCGAGTACAGGTGGAGGTGTCAACTCAAGTCGCCATCTCTGGACGAACTGGTCGCGATATAAATCCCATCTGTTGCGATGATGAACGCCACCAAGCGGACTCGAGGCGGACATTTCTGACACCGAATGCGATACCGCTGGAAGGAAGCGCCTGGTCTTTGACGCTGCCATGATGTACTCCACCGTCGAAACAGTCTTGCGTCGTTTATGGCCCAGCTGATCTTCTTCTCCAAGAAGCGGTTGTACGAGCCTTGGACGGAGTACTGTTGGTGCTGCGCATTAGACTTGAAACCGAAAGGATTAGGTAACGAAAGTCCGCTGATGTCCGACGTATTCGTATTGCGATGAGCTAGGCGGCCGAGTCAACGGCCCGATTGGTTCGTACCTTGTCGATCGTCACCGGAGATATTCGAGATGTGCGGAAGGCTTTACGTTAAATCCAGATTTACGACTCTATTGGACCAATGGGCATCTTGGCAATTGAAAAAGCTGCCATACTACGGCTGCGGGCGTACATATAGTCATATACTAGTACAGCTGTAGTGTAATTAGCTGCAGGTCGCTGACGGGAAGTCAAATGATCTCCCGCCGGCTACCCCAGGTGTCATCTAATACACTTCATACCTTGATGCATACGCTTCGACACGAGTGTCAGCAGTGTACAGCTTGGCGATGTCCTCAGTTTTCGAGCTGTGGTTTTGATCATCTGACGATGGAAAGACTGCAGAGTATCAGGGATGACTTCAGCGTAGGCAAACATGTTGGCCCTGCTGACGGAGACTTGTCAGATGCGTTGCAGGCGACCGACTCCACAAATCCACATGGCGTGTACGAGAGGAAAAGGGGGGTGCTCAGTCTGCTCGTGTGAATAATGCTCGATGCGTCAATTGGGGTACAATAGCGCGACGCTGCAGCGCTTCTATTTTGGGGGGGTGCAGCGTGCTCTGGCAATACGTCATGTCGGCGCTTGCGGACTTTCCACAGATCGAGTCGCGCTTTCAAAGTCCGCTCCCTCATTGTCGATTATGAGACGATTGCAATGACGTTCGACATTGAATGCTCTCATCCCGATTGATGGGTGTCTTGTCTGTCTGTTCATAGCCAAACTGGAGTGCGACACCAGGTCTCAACGGCGATGTGTTTGTTGCATGTTGAAGATGTAGAGCCTCAACTGGGAAGGTGACAGAGCTACAAGTTACTGTGATACTTGTAGTGCCGTGGTGGAAGGCAGCTTGATGCCGCATTACATAAGCCACCTTACTTGTACGTCCGCAACAGCGGCTGGGGGCATTGAATTGAGAGCGGTCCGGAGACCAGACCCACCTTTAGTCCGGGGTAAGCCCGTGCGACCAGACCGGGCTCGGAGCTGACCGCCGGGGCCAAGTGGGTCTTCTGACCGAACAAGAGACCGAGAAATCGGCTTCAAAGCCAAAGCCACAATCATTACACGGAAAGAGATCTGTGGTACCACACGCTGGCAAACTCGATCCTTGGAAGCAGACAAACGCGGTTGATTGTAAACTGAACATGAAGTAGTTGCCGAACAATGGCGTGACAGTGCCGCAGGCACACACCACCCATGCGTCGTTCTATGGTACAAGTTTGGATCGCTATGACGCCGATAGATTTCCAAAGACGGTTTGAGCTGTACAATCCAAAGCGACTACCAGGAGAGTACGCTCGGAAAGGAATTTCCACAAGCATCCTTTCAAAACCAATGCAAGTTTTAGGCCCTTAGAATGGACGGCAAGGTGGGTCGACAGCGGCGCAGCGCTTTCCAGTGGTGGAAGTACCGTCGGCTATGGCAAGTCAGCGACTTCACTCAATCTGGCGGTTGATGGAAACATACTCTTGCAGATAAGGGGCGTTCTGTTGGCCAGACACCTGATGCAATCTCTATCATCGCGACATTCACCTGACCACGGGCAGAGTCAGCATCCCGGAATTATAGTAGCTAAGTGCTAAGCAGCGGAGATTAAAAGGGCAGTACCTACCTCCGATACCGCGCTGGGCGGCTACCGCTGAGACGAAGATGGTGAAAACGGAAACGAGGGCTGAGACACGCATGTTGGGGGTAGGTTGCTGATCGAATGGCTTAGTAAAGAAAGATGACTTGTTATGAGAAAGAGGGAATGTCCAACGAGTCTGATAATCACCGTTATATAAAGAACCGGTCTCCTCTTGTTTGAATATTGCGTAGGAATTGTCTTCAAGCCTTCCAGATTGAAAACAGGGATCTTTGTTGGATTGGTTGCGACACTGAGGTTCGTGCCCCCGTCGAGTCATGTTGCCGAACCTGTGCAAGCTGTTCGCAACTCTGCTTGAATTTCAAGTAATTACCCCAACGACCAACGGTCTGAGGGAAAACATAGCCTCACAGGTTGGCATGAAGAAGAAGAGTGGACTCTTTGCAGTTTCAGACGTACTTGTAGGTCAGAAGCAGAAATACCCTTTCTCCTGGCAAGGGTCCGTCAAAGCCGGACAACTCTAAATTCCGCAACCCGCTTTGCGCAGCTGGTTGCCGTAACAGGACGGGCACCGACAAAATGAGGAAGAAACGAGGCGAGTGAAAGCGATGACTTGTTCATTGAAGAACGAATCCAAGCCCATCTGCGCTGCTTCAGGTAGACGGCCGGCCCACGAGATCTGCAACCGTGTTTCCATCTGGGTACGCCTCTCTCTTCCAACAACGGTGTACTGCGTAAACCCAAACCGAGAAAGACGTTCTAGAATGAAACTACCCCTGCCCAACATCAGACTCGTCGGCATGCCAAGAAGATCGGTCCAAAATTGGACGAACCCGCGCGTACCGTGCATACGACGCATGTCGCGCATGTTGGGACAGACCTCAGACGACCCGGAAAGATCTCCAGACAGTCTCGAAGCAAGTAGCAAAGTACTCCAAAGATCCATCTCGGGGTATATTTCTGCCAGTCTCATTGGACAGATCAAGTTCAACAAGATGAGACGATGGATGTATAGATTAGGTGGCCGAGGCAAGAAGTCCCCTACATAGCCGGCATCAATCGGTCAACGTGTCCGGATGGAAGCGGCTGCTGTATGATTCGTGAAACCAATTTGACGGCCGCGAATGAAACCCGTCCCTCTGGATCACCTTGGCACACTGTCGTTCACACCCGCCGGTGAACTCAGACGATGTTCAGATGAGCCATATGTCGATGCGGAGGCCAGTATGGAGCAAGATCGTCAGAGGTAAACGGCTCCTCCTTGTCATCGAGCGCCCTCAGACAACGGAAAAGGCGCTGAATGCCGGTCTTCAGGGTATGCTCATCTCCGCCGAAACTTAGTCGGAGGAAGTGCCCTGGTGTTTTGGAAGAGAACGTCTGTCAAGGAGTGCGGGATTAGCCTCTTTGCGCTCAAAGTGGCCAGATCCGCCGGGATAATTTCCCATCGGAGCTGGATAGGGAAACTCACAGCGCCGGGCTCAAGGTAAACCCCATTATCCATCAAATACTCCAGCAAATCTAACTCCCCATCCCTGCCGTGTTTCGCGAATAAAGGATCCATCCAGTCGGACAAGTCGACGAGGGTGAAGAAGCCTGAGTCGCCCTTGACGAAGGGTATGTCGCGCCTCTCGAGCTCCGCCTCGACGAGGATGCGGCGCTTCTTCAGCCGGCGGTTGAGTGTGATACAGTAGTGGTTCCGCAGGTACTTCTTGTCGGACAGAAGTTTCGTCGCGACCGTCGCGCTGAAGGATGAAACCTGGCCAAAGGTGCTTTGTCGTCACACCGTCAGCTTGACTCGACGTCGTCTTCTTGCAGGCAGCTGTCTGGAACTGACCTGGATGTGCGCATCGCCTCGCGGATGCGGCCGTTGTACGTCGCCAAGAACCCGATGCTGAGACCCTCGAGACCAAAGTCCTGTGAGGCAGACAGGAGTCAGTGGCCGAAAGTAATTCACCCGCCGGGAGAAGGATCGTTCCCCGTCGGAGAGAGAGATCTGCGTACCTTGCTCATCCCCCACAAAACATGCACGTTGCTGAGGTTGGAGTCCAGGCCCAGACTCATCATGCTGTGGAAACTGTCCACGGAGCTGAGCGCGTAGGTCTCGTCGACGACGAGGTGGATCTTGTGCGCTGCGCAGAGCTGGGAGATCTGCAGCAGAACATGGGACGCGTAGCATCGCCCGATCGGCTCCTCTGGGTTGGCCAGCAGAATGCCAGCCACCCTGCGACCACCGTTCAGCTCGCGAACTATGGCAGCTTCCAGACGTGTGACAATCGGAGACGGTGAAGTAGTCTTTGGTGTTGGTTTGTCATCCCGAGGATTCGACCGGGCGAATCGCTCTTCTGGAATATCATCGCATGGCACCTCGACGAGGGAGACATTGTTCCTCGCCGAAGCCTGCTCCAAGACAATGCTGGAGCTGGGCGTTGGCACAAGTATGGACTCGCCTTCGTCAGCGATGCTGTATATCAGGGCGTCGAGAAGTTTTGCTGTGCTGTTCGCCGCGAGCATGTTGTTCGGAGTTAAGGGGATTCGGACTTTGAAGTGGTCGTTCATGAAGTCCGCGCCGGATCCGAGGAGCTCGGGCGAACAGACTGCGTCGTTGTTGCCGAGACCTTTGTTCCCTGTCAGTCCGTCGTGATTTTGGTTCTTTGATGGCGTTCACAAAATACCTCTCTTCCACTCGCCCTTCTTCAGGTTGCATCTCGTCCATTTCGCCAGGTCTTCTAGCATCAACTCATTGGTGGCGGAGCCGAGATCGATGATTCCTTTCGGGCTTTTCTCCGGGTGGTAGCGGTCTCCTTCCAACCTCGACCGTATCTCCGTCATGACGTCTGGCTGGATACTTTGAGTCCCGCGGTGAGAAGGTGGGAGTGCGTAGCTGGTAGACATCTTGTGATGGGGTAAGGACACTTGCTGAGCTTGTCTGAATGGATCTTTCTGGCCTGAACATTCGAGATACAGTTTACGAGGCATCCAGATTTATAAGTAGACATCTGAAAAGACTTTTCCCCGTCCATCACAATCACACCTTGGACCAAGCTCCCGGACCGGTGGGTGGGGCTTTACACGGAGCAACGCTTGACCGGGGTCGGCCGCTCCACACGGCGTAGCCCCGCACTTTGAGCATCGTAGGCAGACACGATCCATTGCCTGTTTAGGAAAGCCAATACGCAATCGTGTTGCTTGATGTCGGCCTGAGTCACACGTTCGCAGAAACCAATTTCTTTGCCTGGCCGTCATCGTAAGCTTTTTGACAAACCCTTCTTCACATTGGTCATCTGGAAGGAAAAAGTTTGCCTACCAGATCCATAGCCCCTCTCTCCATTGCAACGAGTCGTGCTTTCGGGAGTGATGGCGTCGACGCGTTGGCTTACGCACATCATCTTTGCCTGCGCGGCCCTCGCCTATCACGCCGTCCGGGGCCTGGAATCAGGCTACGAGACGATTACCTCCAACTTTAGCGGCTACGCAATACGCGTCAAGAGTTGGTCCGCTGATGACGTGCACCTCTGCCGTGGTCGCGCAGCACACCACACGGGCTGGGCCGACATTGGCCACAACCACCTCTTCTTTTGTCCGTCTTACTTTTTTTTTGATTTCCTTTCTGTCTTGTTCCCAGCCACCACACCGCCAGGATGGAAACCGCCTTCTCCTCCGGCCCCCAGGCTGATGCATTGATCTAGGGTTACACAGAGTCCGCAGCAAGAAGGAAGATGCGCCGCTTCTGATCTGGCTGCAAGGAGGACCAGGCGGCAGTTCTCTGCACGGCATGCTCTACGAGAATGGCCCATGTCTCAGTGACGGTAGCGCCAACGACACGCAGTACAACCCTTACTCGTGGACGGAACACTTCAACGTGGTCTACCTGGACCAGCCCGCGGGCGTCGGCTTCTCTTACGTCGACGATAGCGCCAATGACGAAGCTTACCCGTCGCGCGCCGAGTCCTCTTCACTCGATGTGGTGGCCTTCATCAAGCTCCTCTACGAAGCCTTCCCAGAGCTGGCGGACGTCGACTTGCACATTGCTGGGGAGTCGTACGCTGGGCGGTACGTCCCCGCGATCGCGTCCGCGGTCCTCGAATACAACCAATTCCTGACATCAGCCCCGGTCTCCACGGCCGCTGCGGCAGCTGCACCCGTCATCCCCCTCCGGTCCCTCATGCTGGGAAACCCGTGGATCAGCCCCGCGGAACAATTGGCCTCCATGTACGATGTGTCCTGCTTCCCCTACCGCGACCAGTTCGGGCCCCATTTGGACGAACGCGACTGCACCAGGGCGCTGAAAGCCGTGGATCGTTGCGAAGCTGTTGCGCGTGCGTGTGCGGCAGGCGATAACGACCCGGTTCTCTGTGCGCAGCCCAAGAAGCTGTGTCAAGACGAGTTTGTCGGCATCTTTGCCAACGTGACTCGCAGCTACTACGACAGACGACGGAGAAACTGCCCAGGACCGCAAGACTGCTACCCCGACATCGCCAAGATGGTGGACTTTCTCAGTTCCGACAGGGTCATGAGAGAACTGCTCGAGGTTCCGAGACAAACTGGTGGCCGCAAATCAAAGTGGGAAATGTCGAGCCAGCTCGTCGAGGAGCGTTACTTTGAATCCGGCGACTTTTACACCCCAGCCATCAAAGACCTGGAGCGCGTCCTTCACTACGCCCGTGCTGTCAGGACCACCGACTATCAGAGGAAGCTAGATGTCCTCGTATACGTCGGCGTCGCTGACATCATCTGCAACGCCGACGGCGTGCTCGACGGTCTCCGGCAGATCAAATGGACCGACCGCACTCTGTTCAGGGCCACGCCTTGGCGAGAACTGCCCTGGACGTCTTCATCGGGAGGTCGCGGCGGCAGGCTCAAGTCCGTCCCAAATCTCTGGCTGGCCGAGATCGAGGAAGCTGGCCACATGGTACGCACACATTCCACACAACCCCAATCTTTGTTTTGCTGTGCAGACAAGGCGGATCTTGCTGCTAACCACGCATTGGACAGGTGCCCCTCGACCAACCCGCCTCGTCGCTCAAGTTGATTGAACACTGGCTGTCGTATATTGAAAGCGCCGCCCTCAGCTCCGGTGGTGTTGGCCTTTCAGAGACACTGTATGTCGGCGAGGAAGACTATGGCAGATCCCAGTCTGAACAATATGCTTTCAGCAATGTCAAGGATCAAGACGCAAAGGCCGCCGCTGCTGCTTGAAGAAGCCAACGCATACATGGCGCGAAGAGCAAGGTCGAGTTCGTATCTCTAGTCAACGAGTGCTTCAGGAGAAGAGTTCTGCCACCGACAAGCTTGATTGCTGCATGAGAAGCCGTCCCAAGTAGATGCGAGATATTGTATGGAGACGCCAGCATATAGTGGTTGATGCAAAAGGCCTCGTATGGGCATTCTGGAGGTGTTCTGCGGCTTGTTGCCACGCGCAAGGAAGCTTGGTTGGACCATGCATCCAGGACTCCACGAATGAAGACCACATTAGCCATGGAAAAACAACCCCCCCCTCAAGGGAAACACTTCATCAAAAAGCGATCCCGAAAGTATCCCTTGCCATTAAAGTCTCCAAAGAGGGCAATTTGGTGCGCGCCCAGCAACTGCCACGGCTCGGCGTCCTCCTCCACGCTGGCAATGGAGAATCGCACCGCCCTCCCGCGCATCTTCTCCCTCACCCATAGCTCCAACTCGGACTTGAGATACACCCATGCCACCATCTCAGGTGCTGTGAGCCCCGCTCGCATGATCTTCGGCAGCAGGTAGTCGAGGACCGTTGTCGCAAAGTCGACGCTCTCGCACAGCCTCGAGGCCAGTAGCAGCATGATGTCGATTCGCAAAACGGTGAACTGTTGTCGCTGATGTATGTTCATCCCGCATACAATGCCCAGAATGACCTTAGCCCATGTGTCAGACACCGCCGCCGTAAGGGACGGGTCAAACACGGAGCGGAGGTAGGTAACAGTCATCCGAGAGATGAGGTACATAATGTAGTCGAGGGCCTTCCTATCAGTGGAGAACTTGTAGGTGACAACCGTCTCAAACGTCGGGCCGGTAACGAGGTTCTCGTCGGTGCCGAGTCTCGCAATGGGGAGGTCGTGGTCGCATAGACCCTTGTGCCAGCAATCCAAGCGCCGCGAGAACACATCGCACTGCTGGAGAATAGCGCCCGGCGTCAGATTGTCCTTGAAAAAGTCTCCCATCTGAAAGTTATGGTGGTCGCACACCCGGCCGAGAACCGAGCATATCCACCTCGCGGCCTTTTCCGACGAGCTCGATCCCTCAATGCTGGCGTCGGCGTTGAAACTGGCCTCCATGGCGTGGCGCGCGTACAGACCCTGACTCCTGGAGAAGATGTCTCGGATGGCCAACTGAGGATCGAGGAAACTGGACGCGTCGTAGTTGTCCACCTGCGTGGTAGTCCAGCGCGTCGGTGTCTTCAGAAAGCGAGCATCATAGCGGAGGAGCCGCCACGCCTTGAAGAGGTCGGGCACCGAAGACGCGGCGAAGTCGAGCTTCGAGGCGATGGCGTCGAGACCGCTGGCGTGGTTTCTGATACCCAGGCCGGTGCCGGCTTCGATCTCGTGGTACGCGAGGAGCAGGGCAGCGCCTGCGAGGTCCTCTCCGCTGCGCTTCCCGACGCGCTGTAGCTGCATCTGGAGGTCCTTGACGGCGGTATCGTAGTATACCCACATGCTCTTGTCGTCGCACACGCGCCGCAAGGATTCAAAGTCCAGAGGTAGGCGTTCGGCGAGCCTCAGATGACTGGCTGACAGAGCCAGGACGGCTGCGCGGAAACAGCTGCTTTGTTTGAACAGGTCGGAGAAGGCGAGAGTGACTGGAATGGCGGGGACGACGTTTGTGTCAAAGTGTTGGACAAGGGACTCTTCCAAAGGCAGAGACAACCGGAGATCAGTTGTGGGCTCGCCTAGGAGTGAGTCTTCGGAGGGCGTTGACTCTAGCGGCGAGTCTTCAGACACGAGGAACTCGTCCCAGGCCGTCGGTGTCCCGGCATCAGGTGAGCTTTCCTTCGGTGACTCGGTTTGTCGCTCGTGCTGATGCAATGGTGTTGAACCGATATCTCCGCCGGCAACCTCGATAACGTCGGCCGTCCTGTGCTGGAGCAGCCCGACATCGGATTCGCCAGGAGTGTTGAACAAAGCCCATGGTAGAGCGAATGCGCTACCCGGAAAGCCATCGGCCGTTATCCCGTGCCAAGGCGGCGGTGGCGCCGGTGCGGAGACTGGCAGAGCGGAGGCTTGAGCTTGAGGGTTCACCGAGGGTCCGACGACAGCATCCAATCGCGCTTGCGATGACTCAATAGGCGGCGCCGTGCGTCTTCTCTTCCGCCTGGCGTCTTCGAGATGCAAAGCCGACCACCTCGCCGCCTCGAACTTCTTCGAGGACTCGGCAGCGAGGGCCGTCACGTCCTTGAAGGCGATGGGGCGATCATAACCGCTGCATTGAATGCCGCGGCGGACGCAAGCGGAACATTCAGGGCGCGTTTCATCGCACTATCCAAATGTCAGCCGAAGTCAACAAGAAGCAGACGATCGTGTGCACAGACGACTGACCTTCCGTCGTCTCGACTTGCAGTTCTGGCAGCCGGTGCGTTTGCGGACAATGTCGGTCTTTTTCGGTCGAGCTGACTGCTCCATTTTTGGCAGAGGATGAGCGTGAAACGGCTTCGATCGGATTCCGGTCAGCTGTTCGATTACGAAGTTTCTCCTCGTAATTGAATCTGACCAAGTAGTAAGAACGCTTGAGAGGTGAATCGTCCATTGTGTTGACGCTGGAAATTGACCGAGGCGCAGCGATCTGGTGGCAGGAGGGACAGACGCTAGTACAGATACAGTATGCGGGTGCGACGCTAGGCTGTCTTCGTCACCCCTGCCAGAGCACTGCCAGCTGGCAGCAGGCCGCATCCTTAGTCAGTATGGGAGCATGATCTCCAGCGTGACAAGAGCTTGTCCAGACAGAACAGCAGACATGGATCAAAATCCATGACAATAGATCAAGTCTGAGACCGTCTCATGTAAGAACAGATTGTCCGCATTCATAGCTGGTTTCAATATTGTCTGCTAATGGGCAGCCACGAAAATGAGAAGCTTGGTAACACCGCAAACACACCATGTGGACTGGGAATACTGATCAGCTTTACAGAGAGCAGCCCCTTGACCAAAATGACAGTTAAAACACATGATCGTCACCTGTCAAAACGGATAGTCGTAGATTACACAGAATGTAGAAACAGGTAGATGCAACCGTCTTCACGCGACGACGCGGCGCCCAGTAGCTCACAGTCCTCGGTTCAGCAGGAGGACGGTTGTGTCTTCCAAAACACAATCCAAAACCAAGAGCGGAAATTAGAGTAGCTTCATAATGTTTTGCTTCCGTCATTCTATCATGCGTTGGTTGAAGTTGCAATCCATTACGTCCTCTGAACCATCCTTCCCCCCAGCAAAATACTGACAGTTTCTTGGTGCTGGAACTCGAATGTGGATTCGTATACTTTACAATGTGGCTATGACGGGAACAAACAGAGGACAACGAAGGATTATCAACAGAGCAGGTGGTTGATAGACTCTCTGTGAATGTTTTCAGCAGTTGAGTCCATCAAGTTGCCAAGGATGAGGCGCATCAAGTCAGCGCTTACACGAGCGGGTATCTTCGCCCGAAAATGCAGAACACCTGGGAGCGACAGGGGCTACGGAATCTCCCTCCGTGGCCCCCAATGCGACCCGAGATGACCAATGATCGAAAGCCAAGCTTGCAGACGGAACGGAGGGCTTTCTCGGTGTCACGAATAGAATGAAAGACGTTCCACTGTGACCGTGGGATCCTTCTCACATCGTACTACCGTCTTCCAGTCTTTGACTGCGAAGTAGTCTGAGGCGAATATATCTCGTTCAATCATGTTGTTGTCTGCATGTTTCCCAAGCTCAACTTGACTACCAATGCCTCCGCGCGCATATTTGAGGTTCATGGGCAGATGTCACGATCTTCAGGCATGCTTGCATGCCCCTGCCTTTGATCTTATGGTTTATGCACGTAATACGCCTAAAGGATCCGAGGTAAGCAGCGGCCCGTATAGCCTCACTTGACCAGCATCAAACTGCAGGATCACAGCCGAATGAGTGGAATTTGCAGCCATTCATTGGTGGATCAAATAGCCTAAGTAACTGAAGGCGAGCCTATGATCATACGAGTAATGTGTAGGAGCAGAGAAAGGCGGATGCACGATGGCGCCCCATGATGCGCAGCCTCGAGTGACCTCAGACTGCCACATAAAGAAACATGTCGTTCAACCAGAGGTAGGACTCGTATATAAGAGACTTGACCGTCTCGTGAGAGGAAGAACGAACTGACCTTGCTCTCATCTTCACCGACAAGGCTCCGGCAATTGAATATAAAGCACTCGAAAGGAGAAACTCCAACTAAACCGTACTATCATCTTTATCACGCAGAACCAAGTCTTCGCGATGCTCATGAGAACCCTCGCCTCGGCTGCCATCCTCGCCGTCACAGTGGCCGCGGCCACATTGCCCGTCAAGAGGACCGACGACGTCAACGGCTTCCGCCTCTGGGCCAACGAAATCTACCACGACCTTCCCCCCGAGTGGAACAGCCCCGTCGTTCAGGGCCAAGAGCTCGGGTTCGTCCGCACTGACGAGTGCCGCGCCAAAGTTGTCTTCGTACCCGCCGGCAGCGGAAAAGTCTTCCAGGCCAACAACGACACCGTCGGCGTCGCCCATCTCGACGGAAACAACTCGTCTTCGTTTGCGGGGATGTACCTACATTGGCGCGCGACTGCAACGGTACCCAGCGGTCGACCCGTGGAACTCAAGTGCGAGGGCGCCACGCCGGGCCTCTTCCTCACAGCCGACGGCCTGAGGTATCCCGAAGAGATGGGTCCGGACTGGAACGGTGCGTTTATGGCATGCAGAAATAGAACTGCGAACCACTTGTTCTTGAGCTTCTTTGCCTGGGGCCAGAGACCTCTTCTTGGCTGTACTGTTATTCAACTTCTGCCCATCATCTAGGTATGCAACTGGAAGGGGGGAAAACCTGTTCAGGTTCCACAAGGCCAAGCTCCGACTTTGTTTGTATACTCATCGTATGCAGCTACGCGGACTTCACCCCGTAACTAGGTAGACTTGAATGGTACCATTCTACGGTTCAAAAAGTACCGTGCGTGTTGCAAACATCGAGAATCTCTCATATTCGAGACCTGATGCCACCGTCTTGCAGGGATGTCTAGGCAGCCAGCCAGCCTGCTGTGCCGCACGACCAGTGTAGGCGCGCCATATCTGGATGCCATACCTGTCACAAACAAACAAACAAAGTACGAGAAGACTCATTTCACAGACCAAAACCCCTGCTTGGCTGCTTCGCTGCTATTGATGGCGGTATTTAATGGTGCAATGGCCCCTCTACGCACCTTTGTCTCACCTCGTCCTTTCTCTCGTCCTCACTTTGTGCTAATCCCTTTCCAAAGCTGCTGCGTAACTTGAGCAACGCCCAACCACCACCACCACCCAATCTTTAGCAGCGAGCAAATATAGCAGCGCATAGACGAAACCTCCAGCAACAATGCAGCTCCTCCCAGCCCTCTCCGTCGCGTGCCTCGCCCCTCTCGTCCTCGCACAGAACATACTCACCGCGCTGCCCACGTCCGTCGACGCCGCAGAGTACGCATCCCGCGCCCACTTCCCCACCACCGTCACCGGCGCGCAGATGACCTCCCTCGCCAGCGCCCTCTTCAGCGTCGAGTCCAAGTTCTTTCACAAAAAGAGCTTCGTCACAATCTACTCGCACATGTGGTCCGCCGCCGCCAAGGCCACCGACGGCCCCGATCTCGTCGCCTCTATGGCCGTCCAAGGATTTGACTATGAGCAGCAGCTCGAGGCCCAGTGGTGGAAGGAGAGCATGTCCGAGGATGAAAGCAAGGCCGTCGCCGGGTACGTGTCGGAGCGTAACAAGGTGTTGAGTACTGCCTTTGCCACGGAGACATCCACAGGCGGTGCGATGCCGAAGCGTACGGGCGTGGCTATGGCTGGTGTAGCTGCCGGTGTAGCTGCCGGGGTTATGGCTGTCATTTAAGTGGGTGTGGATACGGAAGTCAGTGGCTGATGAATGGTTCGGAGCGTGAATACACTTACAATGATGGACGCTACCACGGACGGACGGACCAGTAGGTGATTAAAGGACCGTGTCAGATGAGAGGTTCAGATTTCACGCACTCCCGACATCATGTGACGGTATGTCTCTTAACTCCTCAGCTTGCTTGTACTACCTTCTGGGTCTCCAGTCCGCATCCATCCCAGTGTAACACTGCGTCCTCGTGATCCTAAAATATCTTCCATCTTAGCGACGCTGCTTCAGACTGCGCACTTCCTCCTCCAGAGCCTCACACTTGATGCGGGCCTCCTCTGCCTTGCCCTGCCAAAAGTCGCGTTCGTCGACGGCCTCGGTGTAGTGTTTGTTCAGGATGACCTGCCCCTTGGCCTTGGAGGTCTTGCCGTCGGGGTTAGCCTCCTGGACACCCTTGCTGGCTTCTTGAAGCTGTCGGAGACGACGCTCCTTTTGAATTGCGGCCCAAGCATCAATGGTCTTCTAGAGCTTGACGAGATAGGCCGTCATCTCCACACGGGCAATGGCCTGCGCTTTGCTCTCATTCTCGGGTCCTTCAGCGCCAGGGTAGACAAAGTTGGGGCATTCGCGGACGAAGTTGCAACGAGCAACATGGTATCTGTCGATGATGCGTTGAATAGCGCCCCGCTTCAGGTTCAGTTGCGTCTTGCGTATGTTCTCGGCCTTGAGGGCCTTGTCCTTTCTCGCAACGGCCATGACAACGTCCCAGAAGTGGTTGAGAGCTGGGTCGAGGTTGGGCCAAGCCTCAGCAATGATCACAGCCTTGTCAACCCAGAAGGTGACGCGTTTGATGGCAGAGAGGGCAGTGGGTCTGTATCGCTTCTTCTCCGAGGGAGCGAGTTGGAGGAGACGGATAGTAACGGGAACGGCCGGTCCCGATCCGAGGAGAGGGCCCGCGGCACGAACCGTTAAACCCGAAAAGCGCAAAAGCTTTTGGACATCGGTAGTATCATCGGCCATGGCCATCTTGAGGCTACCTAGCGTATCATCAGACCTTTCGCTCCTTCTTGAGTACAATTCAGACTTCATCCGTACGTACCTGAGATGAAATTGGCTTGATGGTAGGGCAGCGCTTTTGCACAGTCGGAAGCCAGAGACACGATGCGGCTAGTAAGTGCTCGAGGTGCAGAAGGGAAGAGGGCACTTGCGTACTTGCGCAAGTAGAACAATTAGTACGTAGGTAAGCGAGGAGGGAGCATGATAGCGCACTGGAACACACGAGGAAGGAGCTGTAGGGTCGGTCGAGGTTGCACTCTTTGAACGGCACAGAGGTGCCCAACTTGTTAGGTAAGCTACGGCCGACGATAAATCGCCTTAATACCAACTTTTTCAATCCAGCAAGGCTTCTCGAAAGCTTCTATTGATGGTAAAAAGCAAACAAAGATGGTATTCAATAGCAGAAAAAAATAAAAAAAATGAGGAAGAGCTAACGAGATAGGGCTTATGCCGGTATGCAGTATACCCTTCGAGTCTCGAAATCACGACCTCAGGCTAAGTCCTGTTACCCAGGCAGGAATCGCACCAACTAAGTTATGGTGGCCTGTGACTCCCGGGCCTCGTCGAAGGTGACTGGCAGCGAACCTCCCTAAGTATCTTACTCTCAAGACTGAAGGGGTGCCTCAGGCTTAGCCACAGCAGCCTGTCGTCCTTGGTAACCACGTCTCCCACTACTGGAGTCCCACTACTGGAGCATGGCACACGTGCTAAAGTATTAGATCTCGGAACTTGCTGCTTCCGTTCTTGAGATCATTCCTAAACTGCAATGGCCCGCGCATGAATCTGTATAATTTCTCTCCCGGTACACATCTTCCTGTCCGCAGACTCCAGCTCCATGATGCCGATCAGGAACAAACAGGCAAACTTCACCCTCAAGCGAGCAAAGAGCCGAGTCTGTAGGTATCTGATGGGCGGCTGAACTATTAAACTATCGTCGCCCTGTCTGGTTTCAACGCCAGCTTCTATGAAGTTTGCAGCGCCATTCAAGAGCGAAAGTGTGTCATAGTCTGATCCTTTACTTGTTCTCCCGTGATTTCACACAGCCAAATGGATTACACACTCAAGTTTTATGTACAAGAGTGCGTTTAGGTGACAGAATTCCAAGAACATCCAACAATCTGGAACCGTTAGATAGCGTCGCTAGTGGTGCCGTCGCGAGCAAATACCTCAGTGTTTCCAACGATGTCCTTGGTACTCTGAGGATTCATGTATCTGTCGACTTAATAGATGGCGATGGAACGATCTTCTTTTCCACGCCGAAAATCCTCCTGGGAAGACAGCATCTAATCTACAGATGAACGAAGCACACTTCATGCCAAGGCAGGAAGATGCACGATATTCCCTACTGAGGTACGCAGTGGGTGACTTCGCAATGGGATAGGCTCAATTCTCGAAGTCAGACAGGGAACTCCCTGGGCCACCACCTGTCCCCCAGGGCGTCGGTAGTCATGGTATGGCCTCACTAGGTAACGGCTGTGTCGAGGCGGACAGTGCGGATCAAGGCCAATAACGATAAACTGATTGCTTGCGGAATGGTTGGCCATCCTAAACGGTTAGGCAGCCAGCACCGCCCATGCGTTTTGGTTTGCAATTGACCTTCAACCCTGGGTTCACATCGTGTTCTTCATTTCACTTGGTAGATAACTTACCTAGGCTGGCGCCTTTGTGTACCTCAAGGTTAGGTCTGCGGGCCCAAGTATCACTTGTGGAGACTGTAAGCCACGCCAGGTCCGGCATTTGGGAGGATTATTATGTAAGCGAGTCACTTTATCTAGACGACACCGCAATCCCCAGACGTTTCACGATCAGAACACTGGTTCGGGTCAATGAACTCAATATCGAGCTGAGAACAGCTCGACGACACTTTTTCAGGAGACTATTCAAGTGAGCCGTCTGTTGGCACCTATGCAGACGCAAGGAATAAAAAGCAGTCTCTCACGGGGTGGATAAAAAACACGCCGCTCCTGTACAATTGAGTGTGATGGTGACCAGCGTGCTGGAGCGGCGGCTTATTTTGTTTTTGTCACCCAATTACCTCGTCAATATCCACCAATCACGTTAGTGACACGGGACAATGTGTATAGTTACTCGGAGCAGATATGCTTCTAGGTGCAACTTCGTACGGTGCGCTCAAGATTTTGCTCCAAAGTTTGATTAGCTGCAAAATTCAGAGAGAGGCCATCCTCGCATGAAATCCATGCAGCGTATGACTAGGATATTGAACGCTCGCTAGGCGCAGTTTTGCAAGGGGGAAAACCCCCAATTTGTGCATTTAAAACCCTCCCTACCTACCTACAGCAGAGCAGTCCCATTGAGGTGCCTAGGTGAGGTATGGATGTTCCTGCCCACTGTAGGGTGACAAGGCACTGTAACTAACGGGCTGAATTATTAAGATACCTATCTACCTATTCACACCTAGGTGGGTGCCAGAGCTTGGCGCACACAGCTGCTGTGGCACCTTAACCCTCCCTGGCGAGTCCCTTGCCCCCAACGCACGGTGTTCACCCACACACGCCGGCCCCCACTGAAAGCCTCACCCATTGCCTAGGTAAATCATGCATTTCGTCCCTCCGCTGCTCATCCTCCATCCCGTCCTACACCATCTCACCCTCGCCGTTGGACTCTTCCACTGAAGCCACCGCGCGAAAAACCATCCTGTCGGGAGACGAGATTCAAGGTTACCTCTTATCTTTTATCTCTTTTTCTTGCTCTACGACAGTATTAATCGGACTCGAAATTTTACGCGCGCCTCGTTTGCTACCATTGGAGCGGCCGACCGTCCTTCACCTTGCGCCCCGACTTCGCGACTTGTGTTCTCCTTTTCGAGCCTACACATGAGAATACTTGCTTTGTCAAAAAAAAGTATGAATTCATCTCAAGTATCGTCCTTTAATTGCCTTCGTGTTGCTCACCAGATCAGAGAACCCAGGCAGGCTCTGCTTGATTGTCCGTTTGCCTAGTCGCTCAAGCCTCCGATCGCGACTCAAGCGGTTCGTCTGATCCTAGATCCGACAAAAGTCAGCTATCCGAAAAGAAAGTTTCCTAAATCATACGGTAACGCCGGCCCAAGGATCCCTTAGAAGCGGTTTGATGTCCAACTGCGTTCGGTATGTCGGCCCATCTTTTCTTGGTTGACCGTCACTGACAAGGAAAGTCTCCATAATGGCCTCCAACCCCGACCGTCTCCTTCGGCTTGAGGGCACCGACTTCAAGCCGGGCCCTTGTTTTGATGACAAGGATGGTAATGTGGCCATCCGTCTGGTCCACTTGGATGTTGGCTCTCGCTGGTTCAAATATGAGCCGTCTTCGGTCATCCGGCGCGTTTTGCTCTTCGCCAATGCCGCCGTCGCCATTCTTGACACCAACAACATCGACCCCAAATCGGCCGAGTTCGCCAAGAAAGTTACCGAGGCAACTTTGTTCGATGCCACAGTCAAGGAGGAAGCCCAGAGCCCTCGCAGCAAGGTTGGCGCGGCCATTACAGTCATAGTGGAGAAGTACCGAGTGGCTCGCAAACACTTTGTGAAGACTGGTTTCAATGGTTCTATGGCTGCCTCCAACGTCCAGAACTCCTCCAACACCCAGAACTCCTCCGACGTCCAGAGCTCTTCTGACATCCAGAGCTCCTCCGACGTCCAGAACTCCTCCGACGCCCAGGACAACGAAGATCGGGATATCTTGGTTCAACTGTGGAAGTAGTTAGACCGTCTGGAGGACCTTCGAGGGACTCGGTCACACATCAAGAACATCGAGACCCGTGCCGCGCACCAAATGCTCAAGCATAAGGAAGCCGATGCTGCTCCGGCAGTGTTCGACGCCGATCACAGTGAGGATACTGCCGCTCAGATCGTCACGAAACAGGCCATCGCGTATGCCGAGGAGATTCAGAAGCAGAGACTTGAGCAGGGAAAGGGATACTTCACCACCGCGCAAAAAGAAGCAATCATCCATGACTAGAGGCAGGGTTACAAGGCGTCTGAGCGTGAGTGGAAGCCCCTGCACAAGGCCTACAAGCAGATGAAGAACAAGGCCGCCAAAGCAGAGGAGGTTAGCAGGGGCCGAGATGCCGAGATCAAGGACTTGATGGTCAAGTATGAGTTCCTGTCGAAGGAGCAACAGGCCTTGGGCCGTAAAGTCATGGAACAAGAGGCTGCTGCTGAGTATGAAAAAGCTGGAATCGAGCACCTCAAGATTCAGATTGAGCACTGCAAGATCAAGATTGAGCAACGCGATGTTGAGATCCAGCACCTCAAGAATGATATTGCCAAACGCCCCAAGGAGCGCGAGCACCACAAGAGAGAGACTCTGAAGCGCAACAGAACCTCTGCAGCTCTCGTCAGCGAAGGAGTCGCTCGCCACAGCTTCAACGACAGCAATGGCCCTCGTGCTGGAGATGTTCCGCCTTTCGGCAAGCGACGCAAGCTGAATGATGGCGACAACAAGAACAATGCTTCCCGGGAAGAAATCCTGAGCGGCTCCTCTACGGTCTCCGACAGCGCTTGAGATATTGCTGTGAGGGTGGAGAGTTGAGTATGGATATGCAGGTGTCAGAGTTGTTTAGATTGAGCCGAGACTGTCGGTTGGCTAGGGCATTGTAAAGCTATTGGCAAGCACCAGGGCTCCTCAAATGGAGGGTTTTCGCTGAATAGTTAGTCAATAACAGAAATGAATAGCTTCTACCTTGCTGTGCCTCAACATAGAAAGTCTTGAACAGCATGATGTGACATTCTGAACTTGGGACTATCCTCTGTACACATAAGCTTCTTCAAATGTATCAAAAGATGTCTTAAAAGTATTTAGTGTCGGATGGAAGTGCCACAAGACTTAGAGTCTTGATCTCGATTATTAATGGGTAATAGTATCACAGCTGATGCTCTCCTTACCCACACAATTGAAGTGACACATGATTTGTAGTATAAAGGGCTCTTCTTTATTATCAATCCACTCACTTTCCCTGGCCGTCCAGCGTAGTGGGCGGCTCTCCAACCAAAGAATTGAGACAAGCAAAAGATTTACGGAGGGAGGACTACAACATCCAGCTCTTTCAACTGCTTACACAGCAAGCAGACTACCCGGGAGGTGGCAGGTGGTGGCCCATGGCAAGGCTGTGGCTGAGCGATGTGTTGAACGAAACGAGCTTGGTAAACAGCTGTACGGACGAGGAAGTCGAGTTCAGAGGTTTCGCCGCCGCACGCTACAGAAGCATTGGGCGTCTGTACCAAGAGGCTGTACTTTCGGAGGAAGTGTTTCGTCATACGGTATATGTATAGTGGCATGGAAATTGAAGGGCCATGGGGCTCTTAGCCATACTTCTTAGCTGTGCTGGTAGAGTGGATGATGATCAATGTCCTCTTGTAGGTAGGCTATGTGTGGTTTGCTACATATACACCTCTTCGAATGTGAGGGAATAGTATAATAGACTCGGGAAATCAAGAGCAAAAAGAGGGGCCCTCATCGCAATGACGAAGTGACGGAGGTGACAGAGATCGCTGAACCTCCGAGGGGCGGCTTATCGCTTATGTTACCACCCTATCTCGAGGAATCAGGCCTAGGTACATCTACCACACTCGAACCCAGCGACCCTAGGCTAAACGACCCGAGTTACCAATAGCGAGCGGCGGCGAAACCAACTCGACTATCCGTGTTGGAAACCATTGACCCTCTTGGGTGCCAAGTACCCTTACCCCTCGTGTCGGTGCCTGACAGCCTGAAGCCAGGAGCCTGACAGCCTGGAGGCCCGGAGGCCTGGAGGCCTGGTGTCCGCTACTGCCTCGTTCGTGCAACTTGAGACCTACTGCTCTGGTCTTGGAACGCCCTTGCAAACGTGACGGTGAAAATTGCTGCCCCGCAAAGCACGAAGCTCGAATCAGACCAGCAAAACGCGGCGGAGGAAGATCGAAGCCATGTAACTAAACGAGGTCAATGAAAACAAATGTCCCAGATGGTGCCTTCAATGCCTTGGTTAGTCTCACTTCAGTATTTGCAGCCCACCTCTTCTACGTGAACGCGCCTGAACGCCAGCCGGAAACCCGCGTGCGATTTACTGGTCGCTGACCTTCCTGTTACTCCGAGCTTCATTATAGAGCTCGCAGCCTCTAGCGTCGCAGCGGCATGGAAGCCAGAACCGAAAAGGGATGAGATAGCAGTCCAAATTGGGATTCTCCTTTGTCAAATGCTGCTGAACTGGGATACAGTGCCAAACTGCTCCCGAGATTGTGAGAAGGTTTACTAGAAATTCAACAGGAGGGTCAGCGACTAGCAACACGGCTCTTCAGTTACGTTACGTTGGACTCAGCCAGCAACGCGTCCTTTCCATCGGAGAAACTCGAACAGCCCACAGTCAGGCCCTTCGCCTGCCTGGACAGCGGGACCGCATCTTACCAGACGCCTCTTTCTCTGTGGTGTGTCCCTGGCAAGAAAGTGGCATACGTGCCTGGGGCAAACGCAATCCTCGGGGGAAATATTAAGTCAAGGCTTTCGGGGAGCGCAGTACACTCGAAAGAAAGAGCGGACGGGTGTACGATGTCTGTCACGATTTATGTGCGATTTGTATGTTGCAATTCTGGATTTCGGCTAGGCTATTTCACTAACACAAGAGCCACAGTCCTCCTATCCAGGTTCAAAGCCTAACTCTCATGCAGTTGATGTCCTTTCCTGGCCCATTCTCCAACTTGTAACGCCAATTCCATATTCCCAACTCGTGTTTTGACTCCCCAAATTCGATGATTCTCGATGGCACGTCGTAGCGAGATGTGATGAAAGGTTCGTGTGTGCAAGTAAAGGCGGCTAGATGAGGGTTCGAGCCTGTGATCAGAGTTAGCTGTGTTCCAACCAAAGCAGCGTTGAAAAAGGAATACGTACTGCTCTCGAATAAAAGCCAGTCGGAAAGTCAGCAAATTTAGATGGACAAGACCACCTCTGAGTAGGAATGTTGAGGTGGAAGAAGACGAGCTAGTCGGAAATGTAGATGGGCGATGAGACGATGCCGTCGCAGCAGTCGCTCACGGGGCTGGGAAGGCCAGAGTCCACGTGTCCCTGCATCGACAGACGAGCCTCAAGCTGGGCGATGCGCTGGCGGCTAAAGGACCACCGTTTCTCAACCTTCTGCAGCAACTGCTTGAGACGACTGTTCTCAGCAACCATCTCTTCGCGTTGCGTCTTGAGCTTGCGGTTCTCCTGGGTGATGTCGCGGTTGGCGTTCATGGTGTTGAGGTTGAGATGGAAGGCATCCTCTCTGTCCTTTTTGGCGCGCTCCTGCTCCTGGGCGACCTGCTTCTTCCAGTCGGCGTCGGCGAGGCGGCGGGCCCTGTTGTACGAGGTGTGTGTCTCCTGCCGAAAGATGTGGCTGCCGCGCGCAAAGGACTCGTTCATCTTGTCGCGGGATTCGGCGAGCTCGCGCTCGACTCTGTCCTGAGCGACGCGGAGACCGGCGCGGAAGTGTCGTTTGGCGCTGGCTGTGTCGACCTTGTTGAGGGGGAGGGCGTCGACGTACTCTTCGGCGAGGACAACATCTTCGTTACGAGCTCGGGGGGCTGAGGGCTTCGCGGCGGTGTCATCTTCGGTAGCCTCGGCATCGTTTGCTTCGTCGGCATCAGCGGAGGGGGTTGTATCGACGGTCGCATCGGCGGTCGCATCAGCGGTTGCAGCAGTCGCAGCAGTCGCAGCAGTCGCAGCCACCATGATCTTTTCCTAACTGCTCATGGCGACGTGGAGATGCCGCAGGTTTCGGCCCTCCTCCGTCTTGCTAATATCTACCTTGACCATCTGCTCAAGCATTCGGGGATTCTTCTCGCGGAACTGGGTATAGGCCTCTGTGTATCGTTGAACGAGACGGAATAGCTTGGAGAAATGCTTCGATTTGCCCGAGGCAAAAGTAGCATCATCCTTCAGAATCTTGACAACCTCCTCCCAGAACTGCTCAGAAGGGACGTCGCCACCCTGAAAGTGACCATCGTAGGCACATTGAACCATGGCATCGATGAAGGAGCTGAGACGCAGAGCTGCCCCCGAGATAGTCAGGTTGGCTGCAGACCGACGAGGGTCAAGTTGGAGCAGAAATAGAATGTCGTGGTCATTGTCCTTCAGCACATTGTCCTTACCAAAAGAAAACCCAGTCTGCTTGAGGCACTTTTCAATCAAAGCAACCTGGTGCTCAGTCAAGGCTTCACGCCTGTCACCCTTGCTGACTCGCTTTCTTTTGTTGACGGTCGGCATCTTGTCGTGTTGGACGGAGGCTACCCGAAAGTCAGCAGTCATTTTCAGACAAAGGATAGGACAATGGCCATCTACCTCAACAGAAAACAACAGAAATGGGACTGAGGCTTCTAGATGAAATCTGAGATGAACACAGACAGAAAACCAATGGGACCAAGCTGGATGAGTGCGAGTGTGGCTAAATAGTCAGAATGACAAATGCAACAAAACAGTGTTTGTGCTATCCCTAGAATTCGGTGAGCTGTTGTTTAATTCTGGCATCCATAGCAAGATTCATCCAGTCTGCGAGCTTGTGGGGGACAGGGTGAAGAGATCACCAAAATGGAGGGCAAGGCAAAGGGCGGCGAGTTTTATTGACAGCTCTAGGGTACCCACTTTTCCAGGTGTTGAACATGTACCATCTTGGCAAGTCTGGATACTTTGCGACTGCCAAATTCGTCGAGACAGTGTAATAAATGGGGGTTCTGTTCAGCTTCCAAGTCTGTTGTCACGTGTTCTGAGTCTGTAGTACCTGGGCATTGAGGGTGATGGTAACCTATGGCTTGTTTCCTTGACTTTCCTAGGCCCAACTTCATCATATGCCCAGACTGTAGACTCTATACATCCAGTTGTGTAATTCCGGGTTTTGTTGCTGCCCCCATGCCAGAAAACCATCCCCAACTCTAGTCTAAGTGATTAGATCAGTAATGCCCAGATGCTTCCCTAATGTGTATACTGCTTGTTCACCACCTGTAGTTGATGCGAGACTCCTTCTCAGGAGAAGGCTCGGGGAGCTCATCATCAGTGTCAAACTCGAACTCAGAATGGTCCTCCTCTGCGTAGAGGTTCAGCTCTCCACTCTCAGAGTCAGTGTGGGGCCCCAGGCTAGATCTGTCAGAGTAGTCGCTGTCACTATGACTCTCTGATCCAAGCCCACTGTCAACATCATCCTCCCTATTACGGTACTGCTGAGCTGCCATTGCCCACCGGATTTGGACATCATCGAACTTCCTGAAAACAACAGAGTTGCAATACTTGAGAACCCTCTTGCTTCTCTCCTCTTCCATGGCCTCAATATCCCAGTAGAAGGACTCAGCACGCTGCAGCTTTCGGGCCAGGGGGCTGTCAGGGTACTTGGCCATCTTGCGCTTGAGTCTGGCAATGCGGAATCTGAGAATCAAGCCCTCGTGTCGTATGAGGGTTTGGATTCCCTTGGCAAAGAAACGGTACCTCTCGGTGACCTTGTCGGCAAAGGTACCCTCGCACTTGTCTGCAGCCTCCTTTGCCTCTTTGATCATCTGCTCCAGGTCCCGCAGGATCCAAGGCTCGTTGGCCCTCTCTTGTTTGTAGGAGTCCTTCCAAGGCATGGTGGTGTGCTGCTATCTCTTGACTTAGTATATTTCATCTTGAGGAGGAAAGTCTGACCTTACTGGAATGTGCTGCTCGGTCTGTGGGCTGGCTTTTGAAAGATCTGATGACGATCTGATGTCTTTGCTTAGGGTAAGGTGAAGTCCGCGTCGTGTGGACTGTTGCAGAGAGATGGAATAACCACGGCACAAGAGATCCGGGATGAAGAAATGAAGGATTTTGTTGGCCTAGATGTGATAGAGGGCGTTGGTAGAGGAGGGTTCCTTCCTCATCTAGTGCCGACAAGGCAGCTCCAATACCTCCAATTTTCTCATTGGCTCCCGTCGGCAGCTAAAGTGGTGGACGAGACCGACCTACCTAACTCCCTACCTATATGACCTACCCACCAGAGAAGTAATTTGATCTCAGGGCAGTTATTGTTCCATTTTCCTGTGACCCTAATGCCTGATGTCTGAGGTGGCTGGTGGTAAATTTATGAAAATTAGCATGAGATACTCCAAAATCTCCGTGGCCTTCATTCTGGCTGTATTACGGCAGGGCAGCCCAAGAAACTGGTCTTGAAAAGATTCATTAGATGCATCAAGAAGAAATTGTTTCTGTATCGAATGGAGTTACTTAGGCGCTGACATTTGGATGGGGAGAGTGAGAGTCCAAGATTTCTACCTGTCCTATGGATGGCCTACACATTATTGCCCGTCAGCGTACTTTTCTTCTTCAAACATTGTTTACCTGCAAAATATAAAGATATTCAGTAGACGAGTCTGCGATGGTGGAGAGATTATCCGACCGGGGACCCGATCCGGCCATCTCACGATCCATGATTGGCGCCCAGCAGGGATCTGCCGAAAGCTAGAGGCTGATGGGAATGGCGCTCCAAAGCCTTGATTCAACGACTGTTGTACTCTACGTAGGTACCGAACGTTTAGCAATGCCGCGCAGCCTTACACTATTCATTGAATTCGCTCAGTAATTACGCAAAGTTCATTAAACTTGCACGAGATGCACACAACAGAGCTGGTCGGACACTCTGCAGGTATCGGTTGTATGAGGCGGGTCGTGATGTGGGCCAATTCTATCTTCTAGATGTGTACGTTGTACTTCGTTGCTACGTTCGCCTGGCGAATTGCACCGGCTTCATGGTCCACTCTCAGGCATGAATTAGCCATGATGAAATATGGTTGCAGAATAGGGCGGCGTCGCGCATTTCCAAAATTCAAAGCATTCATCTCATCCAGCGATGGGTCCCCTATCCTCGAGCTCCACGAAGTCCACGCAGCACTTGAAGTGAAGAAAAATGAGGGCGCAGCTCAACACGAAGATTGATACTGTGGAGAGACGGAAAGGCCATTGTCAGTTTTGAGCATCTACAAGGTCCACTGTGGCCTTTGCTATAGCGGCCCTCACTGTGCAGTGGGCTTAAGGTAGCTAGCTACCACTCGAAGAAATACAGGCGATACTCCCCGTCTCATAGGTACCTCAATGCAAGGTGTCCTTGTCAAGCTTGATAGACCTGGCCGTAGCTGTTTGCTCTGGGGGCTGCAACTTACGTGACAGTATTGATGCACCACCTCTCACTCATTGGTTCCTTTTCCCAGTGCGGCGTGCCATGTTGTCGGGAAATCGAAAGTCTGCATTCTTTCTCAAATGGCACGTTTTTCGTTGTCGTCAAGCCACTTAGCATCAGATTTCCATGTCAGATACACTCATCTCTGAAGAGAAATGCAACAGACCGAGATGACATTCAAGCCATTCCAATTCAAGAGCCACGTCTCTCTCCAGTTTCTCCAACGTCGGGGACTGCAAAGCCCAACGTTCTATTTGTATCGTATCGTCGGATTCAGATTCACTTGTCGTCAGAGTCGCAGTTTGCGAATGAGACATTAGTTTTTCTCTCCTGCACTTCACAGCCCATAATTGAAGCAGAAAACAATCGACACAGCGTACGACCCCTCCTTCACCGAACTCTTACGATCATAATGATACTTGCCTCGTCCAATCTGACAGCTTCTTCTACTAGTAGGCGAAAGATTTGCGGATGGCTTGGGTATTGTCGCGGATATGGTTCCAACGGGGTGCTGAAGTGGCAGCAATGGAGAGTAACGTTCTCAGTCCAGAGAATGGCACCCAACGCCTTTGGGCTTACTCTTTGGGGCAGTATACCCGCCCATGGCTCGTTCGATTAATTCGTCTTTCGTCATCATCACTCCGGCATCAACCACGAGGCAGACTCTCAGCATCTTGTGGCTTCGGGCCACTATGTGTCCGTCGGGCCGTCGTCGGTGAACGCTCCGAGCGGACGGGCTTGAAGGTTCGTCGGACTGATAATCCGCAGCTTGATGGTTGCCTCTTTTGGGAGTGTCTGGCGCCGCCTTTGATTTTCGGGTATCACCGTGGAGTATCAGATGGTACGATGAATCGAAGAGACGGTGCCAAGTTCCGTGGACGCGGACTCCGGTCGCCTGCGTCCTCCGTTCTCGTTTGTCGCCCACGGTCACGGCTCGAGCCTCAGCGTACGCTAACCAACCAGTTACCTTCTCAATTCGGCCTCGAGGTTTACGTGACTGGGACAGATAACTTAGTCTTTGATTGATACCAGTGTGGCCGGAGCTTGACGAGATGGAATCGCCCTGAAAAAGGGCCAAGTCTTGGCCATTGTCACTATTGAACTCTTCGGCAGTTGTGACGATAGCAATAAATTCCGGAAGCTCCAAGGTTCTCGAGAATACGCTTGACTCGCGATCCAAGGCCGGACACGTTGGTAGGTCTCGGACTGATTTAAGAACACCTTGGCAATATCAAAAAGGGCGCAGCAAATGTGTCAACTGATCAAACGCGGTAACAAAGAACGACAGTCTGGAAGACACCCGACACGTTTCTTCCATCCCTATTTCCCATCCTTCCGACCACGAGAACGAAATGTCAAAATTGTCCGATGGTGTCCGACTGCTGCGCTCGCGGCACGTCGCCTCACTGCGCCGGTGCTCGACGGCCCCTTCAACCCGGATACGCTACCCAAATCCGGCCGAGTACGGGGCTTCGGAAGCTTTCTCCGACGTCCCAACTTCTTCCAGTGACTGTCATGTTGGCTGTCGTAGGCCAAGACGGAATCTGCAAGGCACCACGGAGCCTCCGCAGGGCATAACCTGTGTCCATTGGCGAGCGCGGAATCAGGGGACATCCCGTTTTAAACGCCTCGCAAGGGGGCTACGGCTACTGTGGTACTCCAGTACCGAGAGCGAGGAGGAGAAACCGGTACCAGCGAAACGGAGACAAAAAGCTTCTTCTGCTTTTCCCCCTGCAGATCTCTCACGTCCGTCTCGTTCGCAACTGGGATAAGGAGAGCAATTTTCTCTTTCACCCACCTGCTGGAACAGCCGCAGGATGGAGGGGATGGTGTGCGGCGCCCAGCCCTCGTTGGCCGGCTCTAGCTCGTAATGCAGAAGCTGGAGGACACTCCGTCCCGCCGAGTGGACGGTTCATGTGGGGGAGAGAAGCTGGGCTCATCCCTTGTCCGGCGAGCATGAAACACGAAACGAGAAAGTTTCTGGGGAGAACTCACACCACCGAGTCATAAAAAATGGGCAAACATCCCCCTCGACCCCTTATTCGACATCTGGGAGACAAAAGATGGGGGATCTGGGAAGGCTCCGATGGGCTGATGGCCATGGAAGGCCGTGTGCCTGACTGGGCTGCATATGTCAGCATCCGGATAGATCGTACATCAGGCATCGCGATAATGTTTCTCTTTGCAGGTCGAAGGGGAATGTTCGCCGGATAAACCTAGACCAGCGAAGAATCCCGACTTGCTTCTTACCTTAGCAGACGTCTCCTCCGCCAGATGGGTCTTTTACCCGCTATACCCACGACATGTACCGCGTCTCCCAAATCTCTGCTTCCGTTGTCTCTCATTCGCGGCTCTGGACTCCGTAGATGTTCAGATCACTCACTGAGAATTGCGCATGCGCCGCCTGCGAACGGCCACTCGTCGCTCCACGTCTGTTACTGGACCGAGGCTCGCACAGGTCATGTTCCCGTCATTTGCAGCGCCCCAAGAGGCCCGCACGCAGAGTGCCCACGGAATGTAGTTTTCTTGTTCATTTCGGCCCTTGAAAGACGTGGTAATCAGCGCAGCATTACAACACACTTACTTGACAGCTAACAGTACATTCTTCGGAAGCTGCACCTTGGACATGGATACCCTGTGTAAGATCACGGAAAGGCGGGTAGCCCACTGCGGCAAGTGGATATGATATACCCGCGACTTGAGCTTCAAAGCGGCTGCAGCGTCCCCGCCAACTGGGTTTCGAGTCACGACCAATCCTCACCCTCGCTAACCCTCCCACCACCGGGGGAACTGGCTTTGCCCTGATTCCCCGTTCAGGAACCGATCTGACGTGCCAGAGTTCCAAGCTATTCCTTTTCAGCGCCTGCTCAGCGTGGGAAACCCCGACGAGGGCTTGATGAAGTTTTTCGTCTCGTCTCGTCTCCTTGACAACACATTAGTAGGTCGCCGATTAGGGTAGGCGACGTTGGTCATCCGCCATCGAAACTCACCCTTCGTCTTTATAGAAATTCTGATTGGAGGAATCGTTTGTATCGGCACCACGTGTATAGTGTAGGCTGTGTAGCGTGCTTCGCTCGAGGTGGGCGGCGGTGATCAGGACTCCCGGCTGTGGCAGACCCCGGGGCCCCAAGCTACGGCAGGTTACACGGCCCGAGGGTTGGAAACTGTCGGCGGGGCATCGAAGCACGTGGGCGACCCTCAGTGCTTTGATGGCTTCAACGGTTTCAACAGCTTGAATAGCTCCGTATGGGTCAAGATTGGCTGGTTGGAAATAGTGTGGTATTTGATATCGCTTCGTGTATAGAAGTGCCAGAGTTACGAACACCCGTGTAATGGCTATGTGCTGGAAGTAGAGTTCCGTTCCGTTCCGTCGCTAATGTATCACCGAACCCCTTGAGCCATTGGTTGCGATACCTCCCGTGTTTGTTCAATCGGCCGCTCATGGCCTACATAGTTCCATCCCTAGGGGTACTACCCTCATATCCTATTCTCAGCAGCCTCCGTCACGACAATCTTGCTGGTCCTCGTCGGTACAAGCTTGCTCTTGCGCTTCGATTCGTACTTTTCAATAGCTTCCAGTTCAATGTCGAGCATCTCCTTCATGTCTCGGACTTTGAAGTCTGCGTCTCTCGGCGTTGGGTGGTTCTGCCATGGCGGCGCGTCGTACGACGAGTGCGAGTTCGGGTCCTTGTCCTTGAGTTTGAACAGGTTAGGGAACATCCGGCTGAGGCGGACCGTAACGATGTTGTACGCCTCGTCGACCAGAGGTCGGATGCCGGGGATAGAGAGGGCGATGAGCGTCGCCCCGATTTCGGCCACTTCAATCGCCAGCAGGGGGCTGTAAATCCAGGACTGGTCGGGCTGCCACTGTCCGTTGATCACGAGGATGAGACGGACGACTGAGATGGCAACGACACTGGCACGAGTCAGCGGGGGAAGGTTGGTTCACGGAACAGAGCTGACTCACAGTGTTCCCGGGAGTAGAATGCAAGCTAGCTGAATCTTGCGTTTTCGCGTCATGGCCAGCATTCGCAACATAGCGATTGGGATGCCGAAGAGCACAAAGTCGAACAGCAGCGAGATGGCCGAGTTCATCCCGTACACAAAGCCCCATGGCAAGCACTTGTACTGTATAAACTGCACCTGCCACTCGTACGGCCACAGGGCTGTCACCGGGAGACAGTGGAACACGATGAGGAATATTTGCGCGAGGTAGCCGACGAACAGGAAAGCCCCGAGTCCTTTGATGGATCGATGGAATCCCGTGTGCACACCGCCACAGACGCGGAAGTAAAAGGCCAGTCCCGAGTAACGGCAAAAGAGCAGAGCGGTCGTGTAGACGAGATGTGCGGTGAAGTCGAGTATTTCCGTGTCTTCCAGGGTATCCTGCGTCATCACATACTGGATGTATTCAAAGTGCCGCCCAGAACCAATGTTGATCAGAATAATGCAGAGCGGTATGAAGCCAGTGAACATAGCCTGGGTGCCTCATCAGCTGTCGTCGCCGTCGTCACGAGTCACGACAGGAGACTCACCATTCCAGTCACCGCCAGAATATCGTCCACCCCGAACCGCTTGCGAAGAAAGTACCGTGAAAAGGCGCGACCGATGACAATCACAAATGTAAGTGCGTACACTGTTATCGAAGCCACCATCGATGGGGTATCGCGGTCCTCGTCGAGGTACTTGACACTGATGTCTGCGGGTATGCGGCCAGCCGCGAAGGCTTCGGCTACTGCAGCGTCGCCGCCTGTCATGGCGACGATGTGGGATGTGTTGTTGTCGGGAGAGAGAGGTGTGGCATTCCGCAACGCAAAGGAAGAAGAGCGACGGAAGACACAGCACGCTGTCACCAACAGCGGCTCAGATGAAGGCGGCCCCCCCAAAAGCTTTATGTTGTGTCGCGAATTCGCCAGCGGACCATTGATGCGCAAGGTCAGGACTGCTCCCCCTCAGAGTTCGGATCCGATCGGATGACACAGATTCGCCAACTTAAAACGCTGTTTGGCATGGATGGGTGGGCATTTGTGAGAGCGTTTCCTTTCGCGGGGGTTTGGCTTCCAGATGCTGGCGGATAGAGAAGTGAGGCTGCCAACAAGGTTGGCGCTTGTGTCTGGACTGATGTCGAGCTTGGGGAAGCTTATCTTCATCCTCCCCTTGCCATCGTCTGTGCCCCCTCGGCAGTTGACGATGGTGAATCGTCAGGTCGTACCCGACAGAGTGATGGGCATGGCCAGTTGAAAGCGACTTTTAATGAAGGAAGGCAACTTTGCGCGAGAGATCTCGCGTTAGGGTAACAGATTCTTGGAGCTGTCTTTTCGCAGCAGTTGAATATCTCATAAGCGTCGGTCTAGAGTAAAAGTCTGGAGAAGTGAGGTCGTGCTCACCGTCGGCATTAAACCACAAGAGCTCCGTGGCCCTGCGGTGATCCTTGCGCGGGCTGTGGGGGAGAGCGGAAGCCCATCGGCCATCGCAAACAAGCCCCGGGCAAAACATCCTTCGGCGCTACCGACGCGGAGAAACATCTGGGGTTCGTGACATACCTCTCCTGCCGCGCGGGAAGTTGTCCGGGGCCAACCCTCTTGCCGTGCAGACGTTTCCCCTGAAAGGAACCATGTTACCGGGGCAAAAACGCACTAGCCTGGACTTGCGAACGACAGACCACGCGGGCGTTTCCAGCGGAAAATGACTCATTGGTGAGGCTGAAAGTCGATTCAACCTTGGTAATAAATCCGCGGTTGGTCCGGCCCGAGGCCTGTCAGTGTTTGCAGGGCTCGATTGCGTGTAAATGATGAGGCTAATTGGGTACTGGCAGAGGACTCGATTGTCTCAGATGGACAACCAATTCCGATGGTGTTGTGGAAGAAAATGGACGTGAACAACACACCAACACCGCCCAGTCCATCGACTGGCGCCTAAAAGCAGCCGCCGATTGAATTTCCTTCGTACGACATTCATCTGGGCATCGGATCAGCCATCGTGGCACCCAACCGGTCCGAACAGCTCAAAAGTCTACTGAAGAGCCCCGTCCAGCCACTAGAGCTCGGAAGACGAGCTGTGTTACAGATTTGGCAACTAGAAATCTTTAATTGGCAACCGCTGTCTACAGAAAAGGGTTCGTGTTTTGGCACCTCGAACACGTTCGTCTATGGAGGCGTCATAAGCTGGCAGAATTGCCATCTGCAGACACCGCCATATCGAGCGTTTGACTGCCCGTCTATCATGGTTTAGTGGAAACAAGCTTTTGATACTTCTGCTTTTGGAAGAGCTTGCGCTCGTATGATCCAGCCCTCGAACCATCCGGGGGATGTTCATTGATGAGGGTATTCCGATTTGGTGCACCTTTCTCTACATATGTATCATTGGAGTCGATTGGACGCCTTCCGATTGGTGACTTCGGTATAATCTGGTTCCCTAAGCAGTGTCTGATGGCTTCTCCATTACAAAACGAGTAAGTCACCCAGAGCAGTAGGCGGTGGATGGAGCCAATCTCTGGGAAATGCCATCACTCAGAGCACCATTCTACACCAATCACGTACGGACGAAACGACGGGCCAGTTTAAGTCTTCCAATCGGACAAAGAGCTCCAAGAACTACCAATCTTGTAATACCTTTGCAAGCGTCGGAAGATGATCCCAGTACGAATGTTTCCTATACTGATGCCGTATGCCACGACCGTCAGCGCCGTCGAGGGTCTCATTCGTTTCTTGAAAGTCGACATGGCAGTATGAGTGTGGCTTCATCGCTCTTGGACGACTCTTGCGAAGAAGTGGTGCGATGAGTGGCTCAGAGCGGTCAGCTTCTTCAGTGAGAACCTGGAGCTGACTGCTCTGTGAGAATGTGTGGAGCCACCACCTGACCCAGCGGCCACGACATCTCTCGCCAGGCTGTTTGTTGTGAAGGCGACAGCACCTTTGACCTAGAACAATGCAATTGTGCAGTGCATTTGATTTTTTCCTCCTTAGCCTCTGGTCTGGAGGCATCTTCCCGCGGTGCCCACCAACATCTAGAACCCTACAGCCTCGACTTTGCACCATTCACCCTCAGTGGCCCTCGCGGGCCTTCATTTCGATGGATGCTTCTGCTCTCAGCTACCACGGCCGCGACGGCCTACCCATCTCGGTGTCCGGCATGGAATACTCCATTCCTTTTCGTCCCTCTCCCGCAGTGAGTGTCTTTACTTCAACCTCCATCATTCGTTGACTAACCGATAGTTGTCGCAGGTTTCCGAGATCGCGTCACCTGCCTCCGAAGCACCCGCGCCCACCATTTCAAACGCCGAGCTCATTCGCGTCCAGAACTACCTCAAGTTTCCTGGCTTCGTCTTTACCGAACTTGTCATCACGGCCAAGGACATCTCTCTCGCCATCGCTTTGCAAACCGACCACGATATCCAGAAACCAGACAGCCCCAGTCTGCCCATGAATCCACGCGACATGCTTTACCACGTTTCCTTACAAGTCGAGGCCTTATTCTCGGCCGCCATCGGAGTACTCTACGCCAACCACGAAGTGAGATCCTCTACGCCCGTCATGTGGCAAAAGGTCCAACGTGTCCTGGGGAAGCGAAACAGCGTGTGGAAAACGGACGTCTCGGCGAGGCAGATTCACGGACTCGTCAAGACCTATGTCACGGCTAGAATGGCGTACTTCGGCCACACCGACACCGAGGAGATCCTGCCCCCGATTCACGTTCAGTACTGGCGACTCTTAAAGACGGTCGACAGGTGGATCGCGCTCTCGACTGCGAGAACGTCTGTAACGGACAGCCTGATGTTCAGGGCGAAGATCAAGTGGATGGCTCCCTACAAGATCAGGAAAGATCCGCAGGTTGGCACGCCGATTGCAGTGGGCCACTTGGCTACTCCCGCTGATTCGCACTCGGGATACGAGTCCGACGGGATTCGCTGAATATCGCTTGGCCGGGATGGGAAGTGGCATGGCATGGAAAGAGTGTCGCACTCGACTTGCTCAGCTTGGCTGGCTCATTATACATTGCACTGCACGTTTTTCGGTTTATCGTCTTTGATAGATACCCGTTGTGATAGCCGACGGCCTCTCCATGCTGGCTGCTTCATCATGTAGTGAATTTACGCGGCATTATTCGTACCTCTCTGCTGGATACAACACGTGACTGGCAAAAGTCATGATGCTGTCTACTTTTGAAAATAATTGGGAATGATCAGATTGATTCTGCGTAAAACCAAGATTCGGGCAACATAGGTAGGTAATTCTACCTGTCTAAAATGTTTTGCTCAAGTCATTTGCCCTCCAGCCTTTCGTACGACTTCTCCTCCATCTTCTCTGCCCGTCGTGTGTATTTCCCTTTCCCCTTTTCTCTGTCGTCTTTACTGCCGCCGCTCTTCCTTTCTCTGCCACATCTCTTCCTCTTCATTTTCTTTTGCCTCTCTAAGCACACGCCCCCTCAATAACATAGCCACGCGTTTTCAACCCTCCTGGCTGGTCCATCAGACTGGACTAGATTCAGTGAGAAGCCACTCAGTACGACAAGACTTCAGAGGACACCTCTTCTTTGCCCTCGCGATGGTAGGCAGCTGTCTGACCTCCTTTTAGAACATGAATCACGGCAAAGATAACCGGGAGGGTTTCAGTGGCACCCAAATCGACAATCCCTCCCGGGCCCACTGGGGATCAATTATCAACTGTGTTCCCGGGCTTCAGCTGTACGCTACCGACACTGGCCCCAATGTCGCCGTTCACGCACTCCGAGTCCCCAATACGCCTGAGATCTATGAAATGCTCAGCCGCGCCTTCTCAAGTCAAAATAAGAGGTATCGAAAGCCCTCAAAGATCGTGGCTCGACGCACGTCGGAACTCTTGAGCGCGGCGTTCCATGTAATGGACAAAATCGAAAAGAACAAGGAGATGGAGGGCTTCGTGAAGCCCAGAGACATTTGGCCGGCGGCCCTAGACTACCTACATCAACACCGGCAATGGGAATTCTTCCACAAGTGCCCCTACGAGATTGAGCTTGCTTTGAACCACTTGTGCGCGGCTCGCAAGCTCTACCTCGAGCAGAGTCCCGCGAGCAAGGCGACGAGGCAGGGCGATTTCGCCAGATACCTGCAGCTACTGGATCACTGGTGCGCCCACCTTCGATCCGTCGCAGAGGCTTCCGACCACGACGCTGATCGGTCCTCATCGTCTGGTTCTCCATTCTGCCCAAAAGCTGATGTCGTGGCTCGTGAGGAGGGCAAGAGCGCTGATGAACCCATCGTCATCAGAGACGATACACCTGTCATCAGAGGTGACACACCTGAAGTACCCTCCCACGTCGCCGGTGCTGACTCTACAGGACCATCTCTCCCATCAAGTCCACAGGCTATCACTTCGACTTAAGCTCAGGCCAGCTCAAGCACCGTTGAAAACAGTGAGTTACAGACGCCGGCCACCAATAGAAGAGAGGCTCACGGCGCTGTTCTCGAGTACATCAACTTACTTCATCAGATCCTTGGAGTCGCCCAGTAGGACTCGGATGTCCTCATTGATCTCATGAAACTGTCAAACCAGTCATAATGCGCGTCATCAGATGATCGGCACGGCAGCGTCGGGTGTCAGGAGGATTGTCAGAAAAGCGTAGTACGGGCATACAAAGTCGACCACCATCGAACTGTTCAGTGATTGTGCGCGCCCTCATGTCTGCAAGTAAGTGTTAATGCATCGAGATCACATTGTTCGTAAGATTGATAGGTGACATTGTTCAGCGGTCAATCAGATTCAAGATAATCACAAGCAACCTCACCAGCTGTCTCAAGTCTGTTGTCCAAGTTCACCTTTAAAAAAGATGGAAACTATGATCGTTCTACGCAACGCAGGTTCAAGCACTCTCCTGCTTCACAATCCAATCATTAACCACCTCGGCAATCTCCAAGCTATTCTTCTCCAAATGCATGAAATGCCCGTTTCCGTGGATACCAATCTCCCCCAGCTTGATCCAGTCGGGCTGGCCGCCGGCCTGCTTCAGGAAATCGACGAGGCAGTGGTCGTAGGTGATGTGGATGCTGGCCTCGCCGGTCACCATGAGGTAGGGCACGCTCGCAATCTTGGGGAGCTTGCGGGCGGGCTCCTTTTGGAGGTGGCAGTTCCGCAGCGTCAGCGTGTCGTTGCCGACGACCTCGGTGACGAGCTCATCGGCGCTGGCCACGGGCGGGTCGTAGTCCACCGGGGTGTTTGTCAGACCCCACGGGTTGGTGGGGGTGCCGCTGAGGTCGTAGTTGTATGACCAGAAGGGGATCGTGGTGCCCTCGAGGTTGATGTTGCCGGCGACGTGCTGCGGACAGTCGTTGGATACGAGAATGGGGGTGCGGGCGCCGATGGAGTGGGAAACGAGGTAGGCCTTTTCGCCGAGCAGGGAGAGCAGTTCGCAGCCCGAGGCGCGGAGGGCGTACTCCTGGGCGACGAAGCTCCTCGTCAGCGGGATGATGGTGTTTTTAAACTGGTCAAAGGTGGGATCGCCCATGAGACCGGTGCCGGGCCACTGGGTGTGGAGCTTGGCCTGCGGGTACGTGTTATAGAGCTCCGGTGCGGTGAAGCCCTTCTGCACACCTTCGGCCGCCGTCCCGGCAATCATGGTGAAGTTGGCGAGGTCATTCTCCGAGGAGCGGCCGATGGCGGGGATATCGACGAGGTACACGGTGTGGCCCTGCTGGAGGAAGTACGACGCCCAACCGGGACGGTTGTCGGGGGTGTTGAGCCAGGTAACCCCCGTGGTGCCTCCGCCGTGGAAGAAGACAATGGGTTTGGCGGAGGCGACGCCGCGGCGGCGGTTGCGGCCTGTGGACACGGGAACCAGCTTCTCGACGTAGAGCTGGTCGACGGTCACGTTGCCGGTGTCGGTTTCGATGTAGCGGCCGCCGACGTAGAAGAAGTCACGCGTGTGGGCCGTCTCCTTGGAGGCGCACTTGGTGCTGATGGCGTTGACGCCGGTGCAGTTTCCGGAAGCAAGAGCCTGGACGGCGGTGGCGCCGAGGGCCAGTACAGAGGCGATTGACAGGCGGACCATTTCGACGAGACGGGACGGGACGGCAGGGCGCGACGAACGGGATGAGGCGGGGAGAGAAGACCGCGCGCCGTCGTGTGGCGGTGGTTCTGGTTAAGTAGTCGCCAGAGTGGAGGTCGCGGTCTTTCGGTCCTGCTTTTGGCGGGGAGCGGGTGCCGAGAATCTCTATCCTGGAGATTGCGATCCATTGATTTTCGGGCCTCGTTCAATGGACCCTCAAGGGGCGGAGATGCCGTAGCATGGCGCACCGTCTACCCTTGACAGTGGGGACGATGTGCGCGCCATTCCGATCTGGAAGGAAAACAAGTCAACAGTTGTGATGATGGAAGCCATCTGTGAACGAATTGTGACTTTTGAAGGTGGTTTGCCGAACGGCCTTGTTCGCGCGTTCGAGAGTTCCTGTACCGCAATGTTGGACTGAACGTTGCCATCGCGAGACGTCGTTGAAGTACCTACCTGTGGGTATTTTCTGTGATATGGACCTTTCTCCAGCAGGCAACAATCTGTAGTGGAGTTCGGTGAATGATCCGTCGGCCGCCCGGATATGTTTCCCCGAATGACAGCAGTCCACTGCCTGCTCCCTCTGCCTTGCTAGGCTCGATATGGGGTCCGCTGCTCAGCCTTCTTTCCTTTTGGGCCTGGTTGTCGGGTCGCATCCTGACGTGACGTTCGTTACTCTCTGGTTGCTTCAAGGTGGTGGGTGAAAGTCGAAAGGAGCTGGGCTTGCCTGTATCAATGTAGGGAGTGGCGGCAGCTTGGCTGAATACCTTCTCAGATTGGGAAAACCGGCAGCGCATCCACGACATTGTCGGGCTCTGTCGTCGACTCGTCGTGGGGCGTCTTGCGCGGCCTGGCGGGGTTCACAATTCGGAACACACGTGGAAACGTGACTAGTTGCCCTTTCGCACGAGCAGAGGCAGGTCATGGTTCTCTGGTAAATGTCACCCCATTTTCGGACAGGTGGCTTAAGCGAAGGCTCCGCCCCGGGCCGGAGGGGGTGGGTCCCACTTCGGCTTCCATCGGACATGATGGTCCGTGACTCCATCTCGTCTTCACCCTCCATGTCCGTATTTTCCTCTTCCATGTCACACCTGTGACTTGGCTTGCAGGCACTTCGTGAGATGACATACATACAAAAGTAGAGGCGAAAGTGGAAGTGGGAGAAAATGGTGCCGTTCTATTCCTCGGAAAGCACTGTTGTTGAGGTTATCCTACGAAACTCAGGTCGGGTCAGCTTGAGACGAACACATCGAAACAGGCATAATAGTGATGATCTTGCATCTTGTACGAGTAGGAAGTGTACGACTTCAGATGACCAAATTTTGTTCATTAAGCAAGTAGATCCATCCTACAGCTTCTTCCCCCCGGGTATATCCGTGCTTAACCAGCGAAACAGTACGAAGAACAATGAAGCATATGTACAGAGTTTTACACCTTTCCAATTTCTTTTTACACCTGCGACAAGGACGACTGAGACCAGACTGGGAGCAGGACAAACAGCAAACAGCACAAGCTAGCAAAGACACCTCCGCCGACCATGGCCTGCAGTACAATCTTGTGTTGAAGCCTTCGGAGGTGTACGTCCTTGACTCTGATTTTGCGGTCAAAAATCATCATGCGAGACAAGAACTTCATGAGGCCGGTTCGTTGCGATAAAAGAGACGCGCTATCGTCAAACCGCTCCCAGGGCAGGGGTTGGCGCCTCGTGAAGAGTAGCAGAAAGAAACAACTACCCCTGAGCCCAGATAAAATAAGAGACATACCAACGAACCACATTGGCCACGGGGCGAAGGCGTTGTATCGGCTGTGCGCACCCATGTACGGCACGAAAGCTCTTAGCAAGACGCAAAGAAAGCCGGCGACGGTCAGAACGATGCCTACGCTCGTGGCCATGCACAACGTCTCGAAGGTGCCGTTTGAAACGCCAAGTCTAACGAAGTTGCGATGGGAGCAATTCTTTAGCAGGCCGTAGACGTGGTCGGCGATGGGACGCAGGTGGGCGGGGTCAGAAGAATGTTGGAGGTCGAGGAGAGCCTGGTCGCGCATGGCAGGTGGTATGTTCAGCTCCTTTTCCGAGTCTGGGAGGAGAAATGTCTTGACTACTGCGTTGAGCTCGACTCTATATGCTGAGTTTGGAGCGATGCGGGCTGGGATAACGGTAGCTGCTGTGTTGCTGCAAGCAGGCTTCGCGCAGGCATTGGCCCACGACTTGATGCGGTCGCGGCCCGTGGGACCGATCTTGCTGTTGGGTCTACAGGCAGCCTCGGGCGCGATGAGCTGCACGATGTTGGTCATGGTTTCATTGGCTACATTGTTCGTCAGTTGGGCTGGGAGATGGAGCCAGCCAGTGGCAGCCAGTGACCAGTAACTCACCCGCTTCGGGATCGCATTCGAACTCGGACAGTTTGATCGAGGGGAGCTTGTGTGCAATCGACTCCAGAGTACTATCGGTAGCACTGTTGCGTGACGACGAACCATCGACATCCTTCTCTCCCATTGGGAAGTTGTTGAGACTACCAGTCTTGGAATAGGCGGCCTCGTAGTTTCTGAACCTGAACGTGAAGTCAGATGGCGTATTTTGCAAAAACTTGTCAACATTGAATGCCTACCAGACAAAAAACTCTAGGTTCTCGGGCGAGAACTCGATGTATTTGAGATACATGTAGAAGTCATATAGCGACATTGGTGAGCCTTGGAGAGAAAAAGTCAGCACAGATTTTGATATGGCAAAATAGCCCGACTAGGGCTACGTCGAAGTCGAAGTCAATGCTAGAAGCACTCACAAGTCTCGTTGGCCAAGACCTTCTCCAAGCTTAACCTCGCAGGAATCGGGCTTTTGTCGCGGCCATCCCTACTCATGGGTCTCCTCCCGGTCCGGATGGCGGTGGCATATTCTCGAAAATCCCTATACTCGGGCTTCTTGTACCATATCATCCACTCGGGAAACTTGAATCTCGACTGCTTCGCCTGAAGGACGGCAGCAGAAGTAGGCTGGTCCTTTGCATCAGCCTCGTCGATAGTCGACCGGGATTCTCGCATGTTGCTGTTCATTTGGTTGCGTGTGATGAATGACAGACAATGTTGATGATGGGGAAGATTGAGGGGACTGCAGGAGAAACGACGGCAGAGAAACAATGTCGGTTGCGGATGACAGATGCCCAGGTCGGTCATATACAAATCTTTAGGCCATTCTTAGCGCGATGGTGTGTACGAGGAAGCCGGCTTGACGCAAATGCTCAAGCCCAGCCGGTAAGGATACCTGCGGAAAAACGAAGTAGACTGAACTGGACTGGGCCGCGACCAAACCGAATTTGGTGCGATGTCGCTGTCGCCGCCGCTGCAGACAAACCACAGGACGCACGGCACATCCGCACGGACGCGGAGCAGCGGCCAGCATCAGATCAAACGAGCTCGAACGGGAATGGGCGGAAAGAAACGTCAGGCATGGGCCATTGACATTCAGTGAGATGTTGGCACCCTTCACTCGCCTCTCCACCCAAAAGTACCAGTGCCTCAAGTCTTGAGGCTGACGGCCAATGACGGTGGTCGCGGGAGAGGAGTCAGGTTTGCTGAAGGCTTACGCCATGTGCCAAATTTGGGGGGAAAACGAAGGCGAAACTGGAGAGTTTGCATAGGTGGCTATGGTCGTTGGCTGTGGCGGACTGAGTGCGACGGGGAAGAAGATGGGAAGGAGATGGGAGGAGTTCGGATGGCCGGCGGGCCAACCGAAAACAGAAATGGACGACTCGAGTCAAAGCCGAGGCCTTTTGAACTGGCGTTTGTGTTGGCGTTGGTCAAGCCCCGTCTAGTGTCTTGCACTACCGATATCCTGGAGCTGCAAGAGGAAACGCTTGATTTGTGCAGAAGCTTCAGCCAGCGGCAAGAGAGAACCTCTTGTGCAAAGTCTCGATGCGACTGCTGATTCGCCGACACGGACGTCCTGAGAGTTCGCCGAAGTAGGCAGGATTGTGCCGGAATTGTGCACGACTCCGGCGGGCTACAGACGATCGAAATTCTGTTTGTCCCGCGTTCTGACCGAGGAGTAGGACAAAGAACCATTGATCTGCTTGATCCTCTTCTCGGAGTTCTGATCTTGGGATGGTCTAAATTTGACCGCAGCTGTGCCGAGTCCACTTTGCGAGTCAACTTCTTACTTCTAAATCTGAAAAAAGGGAAGAAAGGCGGGGAAGCATCAACACCCGTGCTTATTTCTTTCGGAGGTTTGTTGCTGCACACTTGATTCTTCACATTTTCACAGTCTCGGTGAGGGCTCGTCGGGCCCAACGGTTTGATGAAAGAGGCCGACCTCTGACGGAGGCGAAGCGCTGGACGCAGTTTGGCGCGGAGGCGAAGAAGGAAGTTAGATCGGTTGCGCGACGATCTCGTGGTGGTTTCGTGGATTCTCTCGTACCTTAGCGTGCTTAGGTAGTTAGGTAGTGCAAAGACGATGCGAGCGCGATGCGACGAGTGGATGAGGCGGAGATATGTGAGATCACCACGTGGAAGGTGGAGGAGTGGTGCAGGCCGCAGGGTGCAGGGGGCCGTGATGGATGAAGGACGAAGTCAGTTCTCTCGGGCACTGGGAGCATTGAGGGAAGCTGGCTCCCCCCTGCTTACCTTCGCTCACTGCCCGGAGCTACGACCTCCGGTTCAAGGCCGGGCCCCTGCTTTCGTCCGAGCCTTACCCGAGGTGAGATGCGACGGTAGGTACGTACTTCCTTCAGACTGCTTGCCATGTTGCCAGTTCATTACCCCTGATTGTTTTCTGCCTCTCGTCACCTTGCCTTGTCTTGCTTGTCCACAGCACCGCGTGGAATGGCAACGCTATCACGGCACCGCTTTGCATTGCATTGCATCACATCTGCATATGCATGCGCTTGCCCCCATCTCTCGCTTCTCTCGCCTTATACAGCAGTGCAAACACAGGCCAAACGTTGCTCCACCACCTGACAGACGCAATCACTTTTGAAGCAGCAAGCCGCCCTGCAGAGAATCCTTGTGGCTTTGGCCTTGGCCTTCTATTGTTGTGTTTGGTCCTGTGGCGTTTGTCCGTCCATCCAGTCCATTCAGGTCTAGCCTCGGGGATAGAACCATGTATCTATCATACGAGTGAGACACCATTAATATCAATCGCAGGGACCGAGTGTTTGGTCAAGACACGGCTGCAGCATGCGCGTCCCCTCAGCTGCCAAAAACAAATCTGTGTTCGCTCGCTCCAGAAGGGAGGTTTAATCACGAAAGGCATCCCGCTTTCCGTGTGTTGCGCAGTTCATCCGTACCATGATCACCTCCTGAACGAAGCTATATCAGCTAGCCAGTCACCTCATATGTTATCGCACACCACCTGGGAAGCCTTGAAACTACTCTTCTGGGGAGATGCATGCTGATGGCGCCAACCTTGCTCTAGGCCTCCATGCTTGTGTCCATTCCGTGGGCTCGTAGCTCGCTTCTCTCCTCCACACCAGTGATCGGCACGTACATGATCCGGCCCCTCCGCCTCCGCCTCACGTCCGCGTCGCGGTCAGCATTTGTAAAGGTACGAGAAAGTGCTCACCTTGACCTCGGTCCTTCAGTCTCAGCTAGAGCTCCTTCGGGAAACCCGATCGCAGCTCATCGCCGGGCATGGCGGCGATGACAAACAATGGCGCTTTGCGTTATGGCGGCGGCGGCGCATTGAAACATTGTTACCCGAATCTGATCTGTCATCGGCTTCTGCATGCGGGTAGCCGTCTATTCCGCGATCCTCCTGCCTGTGATTTCCGCGGTACGACTAGTCATGACGTCTGCATCGACGTCCGCCAGAAGCCATGAACACGTCTCAGCTTCATTTATTTGCCTGGCGTTCGTAATCAAAGTTCGCAAAGCTTCAAGACAGACCATGCCATAGCCCTTCGTGCCCCTTTCTCCGCCATCAAGGCCCAAACAGCTCTTATCTGGCAGTTGTTATTGGCATGTCTCAGTCCTTAAGACATCTCCAATTTCCAAGAAGCTTTTGCCCGTCCAAAGTGGCAATTCTGGTTTTGTGTGCCTTCTGCAATGAGCGTTGAGATCCTTCGTCGTGTTGCGATAGAAACAATCGGGATGCTGTGTCTGCTGCGTGCTATTTCTTTCCCGCTGGTACCAACGGCACAGGATTTCTGCAGCCGAGCAGGTAAGCCTACCCCATCTAGTATAACCCAGTGTGCCAGTTCAGGCTGCAGACTCCATCAAGTGGTAGCCAATTTGCACAACTTTCTTCAGTTCAGGCTCGAATCGAAAGCAGGCTTTGCCGTGAGGCTGGGCAAACCTTCTTCCTTTCATAGGTACCGAGTCGCTAGATGGCGGGATCCATCGCCGGTTCGGCGGTTAGGAAGCCGCATGCGTCCGCCATGGCGGGGGCCATGACATGAACGGCACCAGCTGACCTAAAGAATTCCCCAACGGCCTTTCCATATCTCATAGCTTCCACTCTTCCGGGTTGAATGTCGACTGGGGCTCGACGGTGTCTCGATCCCGACAAGATGCTTTGAGACGCTGTGAGTCTCACTGCGGGATGCGGAGATTTGGCGCGAGACATAATTTCTTTCTGATGCGAGACTGGTGTCTTCCCTCATTCTCCAGATCTAATCTTCCCTTTCAATAGCTCAAAGCCTTCCTCCACCTATTCCAATTTTTAAGAGACGATGTTCCAATATTGCCCCCGACGGGTTCCTGAGTCCTGACCCGGCAGTCTGGTAAGTGCTTCCCAGACCTCAACGGTGATCTCGTATCACTCGTAGCACCGATGATGCAGTTCAAAAAGTTACCGATACGGTCTCTTGGCGATGCAGCCGTTGGCATGAATCTTGGTGGATCCCAACTTCTGGTAAGAAATTCTCTCAGTCGCCAGAGTAGAGCAGCCCTGTGGACGTTGTGTAATTCAAGTATACTCAAGTACACAGAGCTCTGCGACGTTATTGTCGTTCGATTTGGTCCTGCATTTTCACCGTCAACTTTGTGATTCCTCATCATCTGGGGACGCGTCTCAGAAGTATCCTTATCTAACCCTTGGCCGATTGAATGCCTTCGTCACCGTCTTTGCCAAGCTTCCCACTCGACCTTCATATCATTCCCCTCAACGAATCGTAGAACTCAAGGAAGTCCTCATAGGTGAGCTCAATGGGCCGCTGCAGCAGGTTAAAACTCTCCCCTGTGCGCGAAAGCTCGTTTCATCCAGCGAGTGCGAAGTCTCTCCCGCATGGCCACAAGTTACGCTCGCACTTTGGGAAGCTCAGGTCTCATGACTCCGACCCCGGCTTAGAGCTCCTCAATATGCTTCGTCAGCTGTTCATTGTCAACAACAAGCATTATTTGAACGTCGTCATTGCAGACATTGTAAAGTGACAACATGTCGAAAGGTGTCTTTTTAGCGCTCTTTGCATCGCATTCGCCCTCCCAGGCGCTCTGGTTGCCCATATTGGATGACTTGGTGGATTAGCGTTGAACGCTGCCGATTCCACGAGCTGCACTATTCAAATCGAGGTCGACAGGGTTGGGCGCAGACTCCTCAGCGCTCGTCCGCTCTATCCGGCGGTCGACTAGTGACCAGAGGCGGGTAACGGTGTCACTGTTGTCGCCCGTTATGTTGATCCCGGGATTTGCTGCGATCTGCTTCCTTCCCCTGCTGTCTGTATTTTGCGATGCAATAGACAAGGTCGTCTCGCCCACCACCATCTTTGAGCTGGCTCTAGGTTTCGTCGGCGGGTGATTTTGAAGATGCATCTCTTTGACTTACTCTTGCTCTTTGCTTGGAGAAACACATTGCGTAGACCCTTAGGATTGACTGGGAGTGGGATCTACCACTGCTTGTGGTTGACTCCGAACACATGCTTGCTGGGAAGCAAAGCTTATCCCTATCCCGGGGCTTCAGTCAATGCCTCGATGGCAAGCCGGTGGCTCCTAGAATGATGCATTCGGTCCTATACTGTGGTCTTCCGCTTCAGTTGCCCTCTCATGCAGTTCTGGCCCATCCGCTGTGGTGGATATTGGTTGAGGTTGTATAGTTGTATCTATCCCCACCTGTATAACTGCTGTTAGAAATACCCGCGCACTCGAGCCAGTCCGGCCGACGGAGGCTTCCGTACGGAACGCAAGGATGAGCTACGCGTGGCAGATGCCAAGAAAGACGACATCGTATCGCCCCATCAATCCCCGAATACGGTGCGGCAACCTGTAAGTTACTCTCTTGGCCACAGTACCTTGAACCCATCACAAGGGACACCTTCCTATTTCGAACATGGAGTCCGAATGTCATTGGGATATAAGAAAGCTTACCGCCTCCTCACGAAGCTTCGGCTATGTGGCTCTTGAACAGCTTAGAAGCTCAACCTTTGGAGCAATGAAACTGCTGAACGTATTCATCAGCTCTGCTGGATTCATTCTGCTCTCCCGGGCCGCTGGTCTCGACAATTGTGGCTCCAGCAATCCCGAGCCCGAGGTCATCGAAGCGGCGTCCACCCTGCGCGACGCGCACCGAAGTGAAGGTTTCTCGGCGAGCTTTTTGGGCAAAAGAGCTGAAGGGTTGGTCGTCTCCACCCATCTCCATGTTGTCGAAGATGAGGCACATGCCGGGTTCGTCACAGACAAGATGATCAGCGATCAGGTAAGACCGTTCGTCCCCGCTCATTCGCTCGGACACACACCGTCTAACATGCCTCCCAGATGAGAGTTCTCAACGAGACCTTTGCCCCTCACAATATTCAGTTCGCCGTCAAAAGCACTTCTCACACAGTCAACGATGCATGGACGCGCCAAGCTCGCATCAAAGAGAAGGCCGAAGCCCTTCGTCAAGGCGCCTACGATGAGCTGAACATCTACTTCGAGACAGGCTTGATGACGAACCCCAACTCTGCGACCGGTATCTGTAGTTTCCCTGTCGAGGATCCTTGGAACACGGGTATCAATGGAACGTCGTGGTACACATATGATGGTTGCCATGTCAGCGCCGGTACGATGCCCGGGGGGCCGGGGGTTCCGTGGGACGCCGACGACAACAAGGGGAAAACAGCGACGCACGAGGTTGGCCATTGGTTCGGCTTGTTTCACGTTTTCGACGGGTTCGACTGCGACGGAGAGGGCGACTATATTGACGACACTCCTGCGACGCAGACCGCCAGTGTCGGGTGTCCCTTTGAGCAGGATTCTTGCCCTGATAAGCCCGGCCTCGATCCCATCCATAATTACATGGACTATTCCAGGCATGAATGGTATCTATGTCTCATTTAATTCTTTTGGAAACTTGGAATCCTGATTTTCAAGCAGCATATCCGAGTTTACACCTCTCCAAGAGGAGCGTATGTATAGGTCGTTCACCACTTTGCGAGCTGGCCGATGAAGGCTGCATTTGACTCAATACGCCGGCCCACGGTGAAGACTCGTTTGCAATCTGTCCAAAAGCGAGGATGGGCCCTCTCTTCGTCCTGCTCGGCATTGACCTTGTCTATGGAGTGCGTCAAAATTCAGAGGCGGCTGGTAACGCGCACTCAGACTTGTAAATGCGAGAGATCCATAGAAATTTACAGCTTTTTGCTTTCAATCACACCTTCCTTGGACGTATTCGAGACATATTACCAGCCTCTAGCAGCAAGAGAGTCCTCCACGTCCGCAGTCCTGCACATTACCTGCGTCCTTCGTTTGTTGTGACAGCTTCTGGCATACTTCCCGCATGACGGCTGACCATGAATGAGACACAGTGGCTGTACCCGATGGGAGTTCGTGACGCGCAGCACAGCAAGGGAGGACCTTTCCATCTTTAGTGCGATCCTTGATCGCCCATACATCGGAGACTTTTATATGGAATCGTTAGACTCTTCACTCCTGCTACGGTGGTACTCCAAGCCACCCAGCTGATGCTTACCCCTTACTCTCAGCTGAGCTCGTGTTCGGGGAATTGTCACCACGACATCATCTTCAGCCTGTACATGCTATAAATGCTCGTCTCGCAGGGCTTTTTAGCTCTCATAATTCGGACATGATGTTCAATTTTGCAACGTCCTTTACGTGCCTTTCTAGTCTTCGTCGCCGCTAACTACCACATTCAGCTCTCAGACACTCTTCTTTGACATAGATAACCCTTTGAAAATGCTCTTTTACTCCCAGATCATCATCATCTTCTCTTGCGTAGCAAGTCTATCTCAAGCTTTGACGACTTTAGATCGTTGCAATGCCGACAAGTAGGCATTACAACTGCTCCCAGGGAGTCGCAGGAAATGCTAACAACCCAAAGCTGCTATCGAGCGCTTTTCCCCTGTCCAATCCCTTCCGCCGTGTCCTCGGCATCAGCTTTCTGCGCTACAATCACGGCCGACGGCACCACCGCAGCAGACTTCCCAATTCGTGCCACGATGGCCTGCGGGACTCTCCCGGCCCGTTACGTCTCCGCATGCGCATGCGGCTCGACCTGCTCGGCGCCGCCGTCATCCTTGCCCACTCCAACATCTTGCGCGCCATACGGCGGCCTGCTCGCAAACGGTGATTTCGAATGCGGCATAGCTCCTTGGACAGTCGAGGTCACCGACATAAACGCCCGAGCGGGGATCACATCCTCGGGGCAGAAGGCCTTCGAGTCGCGGCTGCTGGGCGATAGGCCTATCCAGCAACCTCCGGTTAGCGCCAGAATCATCAGTCCATCTGTTTCCGTTCAGCGAAATGTGCCTTGCAAGCTGACCTTTGCGGTGTGGTTTGACAACCCTGACGCGGGCTTCGTCGGTGTCAAGGTAAACGGACAAGCTGAAACGACGGTGGATGCGAGAGATGGCGCAGGATGGGGTGTGTGGAAGACCGTTTCGCTGGATTATACTCCCGTTTCCGGCAGTATTCAAATCACTTTTGAATTTGTCTACGCGAGGAATGCCAGTATTGTTCGGCTTGACAATGTGGTTTTCAACTACATCCGATAAAGGGCTAGGAGACGGCTTCCTCCTCTGAGGGGCAGTTGATGTCATGTACACCAGCATTCAACAACGGTTCTTCTGCGTTGATTGCAGTCAAACCAAAGATAAGAACAACGAAGTCCGATTCTTCTTGCTGGAGCACCCAAGGCAACTAAACTACAAAGCTGTCTCTGAACCTCGGCCCATTCAAGTTATGCCTCATAACATTGCTTCACTATTAGATGATGATGAGGTGGGTTCGAGACTTCTTTCTGACTGAAGAGCGGCAGCTCGATGATTGAAGATCTTTAAAGCCCAGCATTGATGACGACGGCAGTAATGGTCCTTTCTTTAGATCATCACCTGCAATACGCCAAGTCTGTGAGGTCTGTTAGAGTTGTGTTCGCCTCGTCCTCTTTTAGGTGGCGAATCCCAGCTTTACGACACAAGCGTCGTCCAATCAGACCTGGATCGACAGAGACTTTCAGTTCTTCAGTCCTTCCGCAATGTTCCGTAGGCCACAACACAAGGTTGTAGAGTTTTCAAACATCTAGCTTGCTCATGTGTTCATCGGTGCTCATCTGCCGTAGCTTCGTTATCGCCGAATCCTATCTTATCACCGAAACGGAAGAGTAGCCCGAAAATCGAAGCGACACGGGCCGGTAGCCGATGGACGCCGGGTTTACCGCCCCGAAATCGGGCGGCAAGACGGGAAACCTACCGCGACCGTCACCGTCGACGTTCGTAAGTTCATACGGTCAGATTCATGCAAACACAGGATATTCATAGCTTGACCAGCCAACCGCCAGTTGCATCACCCGGCGTGTTTGGCGTGATTTGAAGTCAGCGCTCGCCTGCTGCAATTCGGTTCCAAACCAACAGGCCCTCCCCCATCCCATCGTCTTCCTCGGCTCGGCTAGCATTCCCCGGCGAAGAGATGCCGACCTCACGAGACCAATGAAAGCAGTCTATTACACACCGGCCGGCGGGGTTCATGTCCGGCTTTGGGTTAGACTCGCAGCAGCTGTCATCCTACAAATATCCTTCTTGTTGGTTGGGTTTCCTCCCATGTATTCCTTGTCCCCACGCTATTCCCGTGCGCCAACAAAACTCAAAACGCGTCGCCGTCGGAATTTTGTTTTGCGACAATAGACGACGCATTGAAAGGGCGCAGATGACGACCGTGTACGGTTACTGAAATACTGTGTACAGACTTTGCGAGCCCGAGTCGCGAGAGCCGAGTTTCTCGCTCTTTAGTCACCAGTACCCGGAGGGCTTTTTTGAGTCATCCTGACCATCGAATCCGCGGAGAAGTTGGAAATTGGAACCTGACAAGCGCAAATCTCTTCTCTGCCAAAAAAGAAAAAAACGGGAGAAGAGGCAAAGTGCCTGCTGCCCGGTATGCCTCCTCGTTCTCAACTCCAAACACAACAGGACAGCGGCCACGACAACGTGGTGCAGATGCCTGACAGCAGTTCCAGGGCAGAGGAGCATGAGAATGAGAAGCGTCGTGACCCGTCACCAGCGAGCCCACCTGGCTCTGATTCGAGTGACGATGTAGAGTTCAAAGAAGGCGGCTACGGATGGTGAGTCAAGCTCTCTGTCATGGTTCTTACATAGCAGGTAGCCACTGACACTACAAAGGGTCGTCGTCGCGTGCGTCTTTCTCATCAACGCCCATACATGGGGCCTGAACTCGGTAAGCTTTCGCCATTCGCATTCCAGACGAGACTCTTGTAGCTGACCGACTTCCAGTCATACGCCGTCTTCCTCGCCTACTACCTGAACTCTGGCGCCTTTCCCGGCGCAAGCCCCATCGTTCTGGCCTTTGTCGGTGGACTCTCCTTCTCCGTCGGTGAGCCTCCATTCGCCCCCCGTTCCTCCGACCCCCGCGCCGGAGACTAATGCCCGAACAGCCCTCCTCGTCGCTCCGATCGTGACGTGGTGCATCCCTCGCCTCGGCACAAGAACGACCGTTGCTGTAGGCGTAATAATCCAATCGTGAGATGAGAATTCCTCACCTTTCCACCTCTTCGCATCTGACAGCTCCCAGGGCCGCCCTCATCGGCGCCTCGTTCGCTTCGCAACTATGGCACCTCCTCCTCTCCCAGGGTCTCGGCTTCGGCTTCGGCATGGGTTTCATCTTCAACTGCACCGTCGGCGTCATCCCGCAGTGGTTCTTCGTCCGCCGCTCCTTCGCCTCCGCCATCGGCACCGCCGGCTCCGGGTTCGGCGGGCTCATCTACTCGCTCGCCTCGACCGCCATGATCCGCTCCATCACCCTGCCGTGGGCCTTTCGCGTGCTCGCCATCCTGTCCTTTGTCGTCAACGGCGTGTGCTGTCTGCTCATGAAGGACCGTAACAAGGCCATCGGGAGCGTGCACGCCGCGTTCCACATGGCCCTGTTCAAGCGGCTCGAGTTCTGGCTGTTTGTGTCGTGGGGCTTCTTTTCGCTGTTTGCGTACGTCATTTGCGTCTTCTCGCTGGCCGACTATGCGCAGACGGTTGGCTTCGATGCAAGTCAGGGGTCCATCGTGTCGGCCATGTTCAACTGTGAGTTGGGGATCGCCTTGCACGGGTAATCCGGAGACTGACCCGTCGGCAGTATCGCAAGGGATTGGGCGGCCAGTCATCGGGTTGATCAGCGATCGCGTCGGACGCATCAACGTCGCCGGATTAGGCACGCTGGTCGCTAGCTTGGCCTCCTTTTTCGTCTGGATCTTTGCGGGACAGTACTTTCCCGGAACCATCATCTACGCGCTTTTCGGGGCGTTTGCCGGCATCATCTGGGCGACTGTCACGCCCGTCGGCGCCGAAGTTGTCGGAATCCAGCTTCTGCCCTCAGGTTCGTCCGCCGTTCTTGATAGTGGAACCGCTCAACTGACATGTTGTGTGTAGCGCTGTCGATTTTCTGGATGACACTCGTCATCCCCGCAACCTTTGCCGAACCCCTTGCTCTCACAATCAAGGGCTCGGGCATCGATGCCTATCTTGGTGTCCAGGTTTTCGTTGGCTGCATGTTCCTCGTTGCCTTCCTCTCGCGTTTGTTCCCCCCAATGCATATTGTAAGTCACTACTGACGGTTTCACAGTCTGGTCTCTCCGCATATGGAAGATTCGCGAGCTCGAAGGCAGTGATCTCTCACCGGAACAACGCGATAATGCGCTGCGCAACAACGATACTCTCTCCGCTACTACTTCACGACGCACAGGACCGAAGAGAAGTTTTCTCAGTTCCGTTATCAATGGTGCTGTCGTTGTTCAGCGCGTCTAGGAAAATGACGGAAGCTGAGAAAATTGGAATAGAAAATGCACGCCTTAATGTTTACTGTGGTACATACGATGAGTAACAATTACATCAGACGCAAATATACAAATCGCTCAACCCAAAACCTTGTTCAGAACGCCGTTGACTCTCCAGAACCCCGGGACAAAGCTCGCCAGCAGTCCCCTTACAACTCGCGTCATGATCTCTGGTCCGTATATCGGAAACCCTTTCTCGGCCAAGCCTGAAGTGACGCCAACGGCCTTGACTTCCGAATACCTCTCTTCCAGGGCCAGATCCGCGAAGCCAGCTCCCAGATCCGGATATGACACAGCCAAACCGACCGTGTCCACGGTAATGGTATGCCCGCTGCCTTCTTCGTCAATGATGACCGGCGGCTGCACCAGCGTCAAGGACAGCAACCCCTCGCTCTCCGCGTCCTGGAAAGCCTGATGCGCCCTCAACAAGTCTGCGTAGGGATAGTAAAACGCATTCGTAATCATCCACCGCACGAGGGCCGGCTGATCCTGCTTGAAGCGGTCATTCCACGTAGCCGACGACAGCAGCAGCACGCGCGGTTTCTTCCACCCAGCCGGCGATGCCTCTTCGAGCTGCTTCAGGGCGGCGACGATGGTCCGCGATCCCTGCGTGAGGACGTTGACGTGCGGGTTGTTGTCGTTTTCGCCGAGGGTGCAGATGATTGTGTCGGCGCCCGCGACGCAGGTCTTGATCTTGTCGAGGTCGGTGATTGGACCCTCGGAAACATGTACTTTGCTGTGTTTTCTCAGTTCAGGCACCACAGAGTATAGCTTTTTCTGGGAGCGGACGTGGATTCTGAGGTGTATGGATGCGGTGGCGGGGTTCTTAAGGAGGGACTTGAGGGTTTCGCGTCCGGTGCCGCCTGTTGCGCCGAAAATGGCCACGGTTTTTGGTGTGTTTGTTGTTGATGCCATTGTAAATTTTGCCCTCTATTCTTGCTTCTGATTATCCTCTTTGGCTGACCACTCGATACTTCTGAAGTAATACTGTCGGTGAGATTGGTCGAGGGTCTGTATATCAATCACAGTTATCTCATCATCACACAAACGCAAAACGTCCGTCTTTTTTTTTCATTTTCGGACAATACACAAAATTCGGACATTTCTGTCTGTAAATGCAAAATTGTCCGACATCGATCCGTTCCAGCGATCCAACGACGCTAGGGCCGCGTCTGAAACGTCATAGACATCTCTTCCAGCGCCATGCCATTCCTGCGCAAGTGCCGGGCGTCATCGACTCACGCAACCCAGATCCACCACCACGGATCCAGATGGCGCCTCCCGTGCGGCCCATCGACGCAGTGCAGGGTCATTTATTCGGCGCCGGCGGTTATAGAAGTCCGTCGAGCCGGCCGGAACGCAATACCTTGTTTCATAGCTACCTAGGACTAAACTGGCCACTCAGCCTAGGCCACCGTCGGCGATCGCAGACCATGATGCCAACGGAGCGGCCTTTTAGTAGCGGCGATACGAGTCCAGGTTCCACTGCTGCGGACGCACTCGGAGGAAGTTCCTCCAGTTGAACCGATGTCCGAGTTGTCCCACGTCTGCTGCATTGTCGTCGCCTGCTGCGAAATCAAGTCGCAAAAAGACACAAAGGCCACTCTAAAAGATTTGTGACAGGTTCAGGGTACATGTTCAAGATCACGCTGGCTAAAGTCCATCAGACGTACGCAGTGTTGAGTGGGAGTTGAGGCGATGCGCTGTTGAAGCTTGCTCAATTACCTATAAATGCAAATACCCTGCTTCTACCGCAACTCAAAGGACCTTTGACTTCAACACAAATCAAGTTGAATTGACTTTCCGGCGGATGCAACCATGATCTACCGGAAGCCTAATCATGAGATGCTTGCAAGCCACTCAGGATCGGCCGGTTTTGAGTCTGACAAGTCTATTTGAACTTATAAACGCATTTCAGACAATTTTGGAAGACTTGCGGCCGGCAGGATTCGAATGACAAGTGTTGTTGTGCGTTGGAATAGAATGCTAACGGCAGGTCATCTATCTGCCTGATCAGGGGTGATCCACTCTTTGAGATGCTACTGACGGCGGCGGTCTTGCTATGATCCCGAACGCTGCTATGGAATCTTTGCCTCGAGGTTTGTCTTCGATGCGGAGATTCTAGACCGCCCTAATTTGTATCATTCCTCTCCTCTTTAGTGCGATTCTTCTCTATCCACAATTCCTTCATTTTCATCTCCCCTTCTGCACCGCGATACTTCCTCCCATCTAGATGTCTCAAGCATAGCTGCTTACCCTCGTCAGGATAGTAAAGCCAGCATGCCCACTTCGCCCACATACCCTGCTCCTTCATCTGTGTCCTCGCCCGGTGACCAATCGTATCCTCGATGAATGCACCTCTGGGCATCGCCAACCTCGTCGGAAAGACCCGTGATAGATAGTGCTGTGTCGACGCAATATGTGGCTTGTCATGCCAGAAAAACAATGGCGTCAGAGGCACCTTCACTTCCGGGTTCGAGGGCGCAACATAGTTCCTTTTCAGTTTCGCCGTCAAAGTTCTCAAGTTGGGAAAGTCATGTGCGTGGGCAGAGTCTGCGTACCCCAGCATCCGCACCGACGCAAGACAGACGTACTTCACCGGCGCTTCCTCGTGGCCATCCTCGGCCTTCATGACATCCAGTATCGAGGTTACGGGTATGTCCGCGACGAGCTGCCAGTCATGCTGGTGAATCCAAACAAACGGTGTCCTCGTGATCCTCAGCGCCGTGCGCACCGCGAGCCCGAAACCAAGTCGTTCCGAGGGCTCGACAAAGGTGACTAACTGGTCCGGCGTCCGACTGACGGTGAAGGTTGCGAGGTTGAGAGCGGCTTTGCGCCCGTCGTAGCCGTACTCGGCCTCTCCCTGCTCCTCCGCAAGTTCATCGCCAGCTGCAGTGCGACCGTACGCTTCGAGTACGAGCCTCTTGACGTTCTCCTTGTACGCTGCAAAGTCTCGCGCGCCCTGCTCCGTGACCTGGCCCTTCTTCAGCCTGGCCACGTCGCCCACGCGTTCGTACGTGTCGAAGACGACGATGATGCGACAGGCGAGGAGGTCAGGACAGCGCGTGCGGAACGACTCGAAAACGGGTTCCAGCAGCTCTGTTGACGGGGCAGAGGGTGTCGGTGAGGTTGTGATGATGAGCGTCAAGGAATCGGCGATCGGACTCGGAGCAGCCGAAAGACGGGTGGAGGACATGACGGCGCTCTGGGGCGGAAGGCTTGGGGGTATGGCGAGAGGAGAGTTTGATTAAGCTGGTGGGCTCGTCCATCGGTACGGAGGACATTGCCGGCAACAGAAATTTTCAGGCTTTCCGAGAGGTGGGGCCGTATCTCCGGGACAGGTACATTTGACTTTTTCCACGGCGCGAAGGAGTTCATTTCTACTCCGTAGTCTCACGACACTGAATGTGAAAGAACATTAGACATGTTGAAAGTGGGCGAGAAGCGCTGTGCAATGGTTTGAGTCACGGCAGTCCCGCAGCTCTCTTTTTTGAAGACCGGTGCAGGGTCAATCAGGACGAGATCGGTGGCATAGCCAACAGTTTATGATTCTGTCTACTCAACTGAACAACAGTCAACAGTTAAAGACACCCGCTTTGTACCATGTACGACCGTCCTTTATTTCCATGTTGCCTCGCTCAAACCACTCAATCACTGTTATTCTAGCGCAGATGTCCGTACCTGCGTCGACAAGCCCTACCCCCGGACCCGAACATGGGTCCGCGCGCATGCATTGCCCACACTGAGCGCAAAAATACCATCAAGAAACAAAACATTTGACCAGCCTGGGGGTCGAACCCAGAATCTCCTGATTCGTAGTCAGACGCCTTGCCATTGGGCCAACCGGCCGTAGTTGTAATTGTTCTTCTTGTGTGGCTCTTGGTTTTTGCATTAGGTACATATTGCTATGCCAATAACGTCTCACACGTACAATCCGACTCCGTCCCAAAGTCCCGGCTGTCCGTTCAGACCAAGACAACTGCTCGTTCATTCAAATCTGATCTACTTCGTACTCAAGTGGCATTGAAGATGACAATTCAGAGCGATCAGCCTCCATACCAGCCAACACTATTATCCAACATTCCCTTTGACGCATCATCCCTCGGAAGCCTTCTTCCACGAGCTCAAGAAGTAGTAACTGCCGCCAATCTCCGATTTTGGTGCACCCGCGCAGTACGCGTCGCAGCTCCATGCACGTAGAAGCGTCTTGGTCGGTGTCTTCGAACAGTAGCATTGGTCCGAAAACTGCGTGCCAAAGTACTCAAAGTGGGCGCAGGCCGCCGCGCACAACCTGCTGGTCAGCTATGGGATCGTCTGCACCAGGTCCGGAAAGACTCAAGACGCGCTCGTCGCCGTCCTCCCAGCACCTGATAGTCTCCCAGTCGCTGACCCCGACCCACGTTGTTGTCGCGGCGGTAGATGAAGACATTGTGGTGCTGTTTCCGCTGGTTTCGGTTCGTTATCCTGTCAGCATGGTATCAGACCAACGCACTGAAGTTGAAATGCTTGGGTCGAGGCCTAATCTGTAGATTAAGCTGAGCTTTGGAGATGGATTATCTCTGCGCTGTGACGGTCTAGCATGCTGCCAAAGTAACCGGCCACAACCATGAGAATTGCGACGAGCAGAGCCAGAAGACTCCAGAGGAAGAGCCCAGCCCTACTCAGTCCACATATCGTCTCTCGAAAGTTTTCCTAGCGTGAAGAAGCTCCTGCTCCTTTGTAGGTGACATGGTCATGCTGTGGATATTGAAACGAGTTGACGATCTTGTCTGATGGCGGGTGAACGGGATGAAGTCCGTTTTCAACGTACGCTCCATCATCTCCTTGTGCATAACTAGTCGTCTGGTACAAATCCATTTCATCAGGCCGAAGGTTTGGAATCGATGTTGCTGTCGCTTTTCAGTGGTCTTTGGCTCGTCGATCAGGTTATTCCCACGAGACCATTCAATGACTTTGTGCCAGAATCACTGGTGCTGTCTTTGGGGCAAAACATCAACAGCTCTTCGAGTCAAGGAAGAGTCGGTCCGATCCAAAACCAACACGCTGACGGCTGCTTAGCCGCCTCAAGTAGCGGCATGCAAGCCGGTGAAGATCCTCCCAAAGAAATTCTGTGGCTTCTAGTTCTGCTCACAAGCAAGGACCGTCGAGCAATGGGCATTATCGCAGGTAGCAGCTTTGGTTCCTCTACCTTGTTTACCCTCGGAAATCAAAGCGACGGCTTGATGGGCACTACGAGTTCTTGTGCGTCTTGCCCAATGTCAAGTTTGCCGGCGATGTCTTGCAAGGCGAGACTTAGGCCCTTCCTGTTTAATCGACGTGCACAATTGCTTCACATGCAAATAGCAGATTGAATCGCAAGGGCATTAGCCATTTGGATTTTTAGACAAGCCCCTTTGAATCGATTGCCTGATATCTGCGGGTCCCTCCGCCACGTATCTTATCCAGCAACCCAAGCATTCGTCCAATATCTTAGTTTCTGCGTCCACTCACTATACAGCAAGCAACCTTACTCTGTGTGAACAGAATCCAGAGCTTCAGAAACCACCCGCCACATCGACTACCACATGCCACACTGCTGCCTGAGCGAAGCCTGCAACGATGTCACATCGACTTGACAACGATCCAAAGCGCAGCCTGACGATACAGATCCTCGTCCACTATCCTTACGTCTTCGACTACTTTCCGCAGAGCAATTTAAACCTCTATAAATGTCTCGCCAGTATGCTCGCCAGAGCAGAGGTGGGCGAACCGACCGTACCTGAGCCCACTTGTTACCACACAGAGGAGGAGAGCATCAACTTCTTCACGCGGTACATTGCCGACACCCGTTACATCCTCGACCAACCCTCGCCATCCCTCGTCGTTGTGCGCGTCCGCGAAAAGGCCGTTAATCTCGCCATCTTAGGCTTACAGAGAAACAGCACAGCTCCTCTTCAGGCTTGACACGAGCCCGGGATCCCGCCATTGATCTTCACGAACGAGGTCCGGAGACCAATGCGGAAGATCACGCGAAATTTGCGGAACTGGGCAAAGGCGGTTGGACAATCAAAACAAAGAGCCGAAGACGTCAAAACTCAGCCTCGTAGCTGTAGAAACAAGGGGAATATACATTGCCGAACAGCACGACGCCCATGACCAGCTACCCATGCCCGGGGGCATGCGGCGACTGTGGCAACACGCCTGGTTCACCGACCCGGAGCAAAACGCATTCGCCAAGGTGCTCAACATTGATCTCGAACAAGTTCCCGTGGGCTTCGTAGGCGGCTGCGGCGCGCACCCACTCACGTCTACGATACAGAGGCCATCTGAGAGCTCGTGCAGAGCATTGACACGAATACCACAATGAGCGCGCCGTACCGACCCAAATACAATTCGGAGCATCGAATCAGGGTGGACGAGGGCCAGAGCGAGCTGGACGCGGACAAGGTTACAAGACCGACCCTGTTGATTCGACTACCAGTTCCCTCAAACTAGGAGATTGAGAAACTGGAAACGAAGTTTGACCCGAGCCCCCGGGACAATACAAAAGCTTTCTCAGGGCCACAAACGGCAGGGGTCCAATTTGATAGAACAACGCACATCTCATCCGATTTCTCTGTCCGACAGCAAGAGTCACGATTGAAACCCAATGATCAGTGAGTCAGAGGCCAGCACTTATTACAGGCCGCGAAACGAGCGCCAGAATCGACTGGGAAGTCCTCCTCAAGGCCTTGCGAATCAGCAATAAAATACGCAGATGGAGACGTATGACTGATCAAACCCAAATACGTCAAGAAGGCCCAGGATGCGATCTTCAACGTACACGACTCACTGTATCTAGAGAACAGGGCAAGGTCCGCCCGTGTGAACCAAGAAACATACGGAACCGTGGCGGAACTAAGACACCCGGACCGGTCAGTGGTGCTGTGGACACATTGGGACGCTGAGCAGGTGGCGTTCCGAGACCTCAGGGCGCTGCTGGAATCATTCGTTCTAGAAAGCCAGAAGACGGTAAGGTCGTGGGCGACATGCTGGTATATATGTCTCCGCAAACTTCTGGCGTCATACTACCTACCTCTCCAGGACTGCGATGAGGATACGGAAAAGGTCACGGTTGAGATCTCTTCCACCACGATGAGGGTACGATATCCACGGGGGAAAATTTCGACCCAAATGACGCGTTCCCGATGCCTGATGTTGATCATTGATAACTCCCCCGTCGAGCGACTCCAGGTTTACATCCACTGGATTCTGTCAGTAGCGCAGAATCGACACCACATTATCCATCGAGTAGACCCAGACTTATGCGACAAAGTCAGGGTCTTCTTGTTACCACAAATAGACTCACTGCTTCTATAACATCCCTGACAGAATGTGACCTTTAGTCTCGTTCTTCCTCCGTTGTACGAAGATGGTAGGTAATAGCTTCCAGGTCAAACGCTCCATGCATTCGCCGGCATTCGGAGACATTCTTGCAATAAGAGGAATCAGGCAGGGATAGTTTCTGTGCGTCTTTCCATACAAAGCCGCCATAACCAACACGTTTCCGTCCATGCCTCTACTTGAATTTCTCTAATTTCGAAGCCATCTAATCGGCTTGCTTATTAGGCTTTCGCTCTCAACTTTCGGGGATGACAGGTCAAGCTTGTCATTAGTTCTATCATACAAAACATAGTACTGTTGGTATCACGGTAGGAGTACTACGCGTTAAACAGTGATGCGTATTGGTGCTAGTATTAGTGTTGTTCGTGGTGCGTATGCCTCCTAAGAAAGCATTCGCTGAGGCTAGTGTAGGTCACCACGAGGTTGATGTGTGCTTGTAAGTTGCCACTCAATACTTTTGTCGAGACCAAAACAAACAGTAGTTATTTGTGGTCGCCACTGCGCCACCCATAGAACTCCAAGCCTGTTCTACAAACCGTGGCAGGTATGAAGTGGTCGTTCTTGTTGTTATAGTTTACGCCGTGATACCCCCAAACTGTGGTCAAGGCCTCCGCTCAGAGAGTAGGTAAGCCCTTCCTTCCCGTCCACTCCCTCTCTTCCATCTTGTACGTCTCTAAGATTGGCTGAGGACATCCACCCTTGTCAAGTAGATGACTTGAGCTCCAGCTCTACCGGTTTTATCTTGTATAGATAGACAAGTAAACGAGAAAGCACGCAGCTGAAAACTTGAGTCAACTGCAAGCAAAGTGCCCAATCACTCAAGACTTGGCCAATCCCTTGTGTAGTGTTGTTTATGAGCTGACTGACAATAAGGTCATCGAGTCGCTGCGGGTGTCTCGTGGCAATGTGAGCGAGCACAGAGGGTTGAGGCCGATGTCGACGTCGAGAACCAAGAACCCTTTGGGCGTGTTGCTTTCTCGGAGGCTTGTCTGAATCGCAATAGATCCCGGAGCCACACTTTGTTGTTTAGTTGGAGCCCAGAGCAACTGTTTCGGTGTCGGCCAGCTGGAAGTTCCTGCAGAGTTGTTAGTACATCTTGACAGTATTTACATGGCGCTGAAAGCTTGTTCCGCTAAGGGATCTGTGGCAACTCACCTACTAGAAACACCAACCCTGAAAATAGATGTCGCTCAAGCGTCTCACTCACACTTTACTCATAGCGTAGAAACAATGCGCTGAGGAGTGTATGAACGTCAAGTTCTGTCGCGAAGCCCAGCGTCTGGGAGCGGCGCATCTTCCGGCCCCGAACTTCATACAAGAGAAAGAGAGACTCTTCGTTCAACTTAGGAACGCAGACCACATTGGCGTGGAACACGCTTCGTCTTCTCGCATCATTGACCTTTTCAAAGTTGATCTTGACGCTCTGAACAGCCAGCATGAAAGAGTTGAGCGTCTCGTCGATTGGCTGCCCTTGGGCCTGGATAACGGTTTCACTGTTCATCCCAAGCAGATTCTGCTGGACTTTGGCTTTGTTTTCGCAGATCCCAGGGGTTTCAGAACTCATTAGCATAAGCTAGATAAGCCTGAGATGGAACTCCATCGGTTCCTAAGAGGGACAATCGGCTCAAGCAAATGGAAGTTTGGGGCAATAAGCAGCGATAATTGGAATGAAAATGACGATGACGACGACGATGACGACGGCAATGGACGACGACGACGACAACGACGAAGATGACGAGGACGACGACGATGACGAGGACGACGACGATGACGATGACGACGACGACGACGATGACGGCAATGGACGTTGACGATGGTGACGACGGCAATGGGCGACGACGACGACGATGACGAGGACGACCACGATGGCGAGGACGACCACGATGGCGAGGACGACCACGATGGCGAGGACGACGACGGCAATGGATGTTGATGATGATGACGACGACAAAGACGGCAATGGACGACGACGATGACGACGGCGATGATGACGACGGCAATGGACGACGACGACGACGACGATGATGACGACGCCAATGGACGACGACAATACCGTCAGCCATCAGGAGTAACAGACACCATCGGCGGCGATGAAGAAAGATAAGGGTCGGGAAGCCATCCAGGCAGCCTTAGTGATTGCCCCAGTAGGCGTCTTTGATTTGTAATCTGGTCCTGGTGTCAATGATAAGATTCTGAAGTTGGTTTGAAATGGGAAGGCTTACCGGGTCCAGACACAATGAGGACTAATCAATTGATAGTTCTTTGATGCCTTTGTATGCAGTCGTGCATCACTGTACTTTGTTGATGGAGTAATTGGTCTGCTTTGTTGCAATAAAAGTCCTTGGTATTCCAGTCCCAAAGAGCACAAAACAACCTGAGAAGTTGACATGGGCGCAGCTTGCTCTCAGTCGGGGCAGCAGAAGGCCCAAGTGATCTTGTTAAACTCTGTCGTGCTGGGGATGGAGCATTGCAATTGCTACTCTTCAAAAAGAAAGCCCTCATATTCGCAAGTTGTCAATTTGCACTGATAATACCTCTGCCCTTTGTACACACCGCCCGTTAGGGAAGGCCTGTGGATGAAAGTACTAGAATGATGAGCTAGGTGAATTCTAAGGTGCAACAGATAGACCTACGCAGTCGGAATATTTTGCAGGCTCATTATCTTCAGAAGAAGCCTTCGCTCCTTCCTTCTTGTTGGCCTTCAGGTTGTGTCTTATCTCATCTCTTGGATATGTGAAGTTGCTGTATCTTTTCTTCTGGATTGAGCTGTAAGAGGCCCATCTTGATGGCGATCGTAGCCATTGTAGCCATTGCGATCTGTGACAGCATTGTGAATTTTCATCTGGTCAGACATTGGAATGCAGTTGTGCCGGCATTCTCTGGATAGCAGTCAGTCTTCAGTTTTTTTTGCCATAGATGAAGCATCAAGAAAAGTTTTCATACCTTGTTCAAGAAGCCAGTAGAGCTTCCATCATCTGGGTAGCTTCCCAATGCCCAATGAGGAAAGATGGGAGTAGTGTAGAGATGCAAGTGGTATAGAGATAGAAGTAGTAGGAAGATAGAAGTAGTAGGGAGATAGGAGTAGTAGTGGGATAGTAGTGGTATAAAGATGTGGTGGAAGGTTGAGAGTGATGGAAATGTGAAGGTAGAATAAATAGGTGAGAGGGAAAATGCTAGTGTTAGGGTATGGACGCGGGAAAATGTCGGTAGGGTAAATTATGAGCACACAGGGAGTAAATAAAGAATGAAAGAGGTAAAATGCATAGGATGGAAGGTGCCTGAGGTGGAAAGGAAGGAAGGAGAAGAGTTGGGGGGGGAGAGAAGGCACGAGGGGCAATGCGAGGAGAGACGCCATGGGCCATGGGACAGAAGACGCGAAGTGAAAGCGAGATGAGGCTCAAGGGAACGCTCAAGAGAAGGCTGGAGAGAGGAAAGCATGAAAAAGATACGGCGTTGTGGATTCGGTCTCCGCGAGCGACGCCTTGATGATGGACTTCGGCATCCAACTTATCAGCCCAAGATTAGCTCGATGAACAGCACCTCTCCGCTCATCGGCTCCTTCGACTCGTGGCTCTGGCCCTGTACAGTCCATGCCGTCCTTGACTCGGCCACCTCGCGATCTGGCGTCTAGCTGCGGTGTGCTTAGAGGAATTAGGCCATGTGCTCCTTCCCTGACTGGCTTGATCTCTGTCGGCTGTGCGCTGGGGTGAAGGGCTCGCACTAAAATCGCTTCCAAAGTATTCCATCACCTAATATCGTGTTAGCTGACAGACCTTCGAGTTTCGGTTATACCCGTCTTGTACGCTTACATGAAATGCCACAAGGGTTTTCAGACCAAGAGGTTCGTCAAGCCATCCGCCCAGCAGATCGCTGCATCCTCTACAAAAAAGGGAACAATCGGTGCAAAGACTGCAGCGAAAAGGGTTGAAATTGTCTCGTCATCTCCAGAGCCAGATGGGTCGAACCATGCCCAAGCAAAAAGGCAACCAGTGTTTTGACCAAGATTCCGCCGAAAATTCCAACCGAGATTCCGGCCTAGAGGACGAGAAGAGTCTCATGGCGGGGAAAGGGCCCAGGGGGAGTATCATTATCGAAGTTAGTAAGCGCCGTTGACTGCGATCTGGCTACGCTGAAAACTACCACCAACAGCTGTCTCGGGGGCACTCCGACTGGATGGCACAATAATTTTAGGCATGTTTTGGCTGGATGGGAGAATATTCCATTCGTCATACTCGTCCTTGAGCCTCTCAAAATCCTTTTCGATCTACGCGTCTGGCAAGTCTCTGAGCGTCATGCCGGTGTCGCTAATGGTGTCAGCTGTTTGTTTATTCAATCAATCAGCTGTCTTTAGATGTACATGCAGTTGCTCCTGCACATGCCGGTCCTTGGCGTTTGATCGGTACGCGCTTGATGGAGCGCTACCTCTGCAGTATCCAGGAGCTTCGTGGGTATAACCTGTTGCTGCGTGGAAGTAGCCCGATGCTTCTGCTTGATTTAGGTGTGGATGCGGACAGCTTCTTGGGCATGCTCGACACATTCACGAGGCGATAAGGGGAGTGGCCACCAGGTGAGAACGAGATGGAGGCTAGCCCGGTGGAGAGGACTGAGCCGAGGCTCCATCAAAAGCTGGCCAGCAGAGGTCGTCGCGCCACGATTCTAACCTTGGTTGTGGATTCTCCAGATGTAGTGAAACATGGAGTCGAGTGTGGCAATCATATTGAACGTGTAAGCATTCAGAAGAGACGGGAACTGGATGGCAACAAGCCGCTGAGATTGTCCAATTTGAAGCCTGTTGCCATAGTATTGCACGCGCTAGCCAAGGAAGTACTCCCAAGTCAATACTTCGGATGTGTCACTGTCAAAGTCGACCACGGTCGGATGTCGGACGTGAGGTGTGAGGTGTGTGGTTTGTTCCGTAAGACTCGTGGGTGGATCCGTCGACAGGGCATCGTGGGTGCTGAAATGGTGCAGGCCGTTGGTAAAATGGTCGTATTAAGATTCTGCCCGCATTTCTACACTGTTCAACTTGCCTCTTCATACTCGAGCACACAGCTTCTTTCATAGATGACGATAACAGAATACCGTTATAGTCTCAACAATATATAATATCAGTTAAGCCAAACGCAAAGTCAACTGCCACTTCCCAATATGGGGCTGGCAATTTGTGCATGAGAAGGCTGGATTCGCGGTGCCTTTCCTCTCTCTGGTCTTTTCTGTCAAAGTCTTCTCCGCCAACTTTCCCCCAGCCTCCAACAACTTCCACTCTGCACGTATTGTGTTGCTCGCGGGAACCATCACTTTTTCCGAACTGCTTAGCGTTTACTTATGGACACCACCTCCTTGTCTTCATTCTGACTTGCAGTCGCGATTTCCTTCTCGCATCCCTTCACCTGTGGTAGTGCCAGCATCCGCGCATGCCCTCGCATACCTCTGCAACGCTTGCCTCTCGCGAGGTCTCTGCAACTGGCTTATTGTCGGAATCCAGGTTGCCATAGTTGGGGAGGTCGAGAAGCGAACCAAAGGCCAAAGGCCCCGTGCCAGGGCGGCCAAAGACGGTGTACGCCAGGGCCTCGATGCCACGAAGTATGGATATCCACCAGGCACATAGCCCCGGCCGTTTCTGCCACGCTTATCCTCTCTAGACCGGGGTAAAAGGACGTAGGGGTAACACACCGGAGCGAGATCGGGAGGGTTCCCCAGTCGGATGGCACGTAAAGGCTAGTCAGAAAGAGTCTGGGGGCCTGGGAGCGAAATACGATAAACGAGCCAAGGGCTGGTTTCCACTTTGGAGGCTTAACGATGCCGGACCGAATCGGGCGAAGTCCACGCCCTGCCCGCCAAAAAGAGGCACTGCCACATACTACGTACGCAAGTACTTGCGTGAGATAATTTCAGAGAAGAAGAGGCAGGGAAAGGGGACAACGTAGAAGAAGGGATCACACGACTTGATAGGCAATACGCGTCTACTGCATTACACTAGTCGAGTATCGGTTGTGGCTCGTCATCAGTCACGTACTTTCATACACGTACTTACGTACTATTGTAGCCCATGGCAGTCTGTAACATTAGCAACGATCGGTATGAGCCGTGTCGAAAGAGCAAGGTACTCCCCAGCCCCATCGTCTGTTGCCAGTAGCCCAATTACCGAACAGCTACTTTTACACGTACATCATGGAGTAAGTGCAAGGATCAATGTGTCTGGTGCGTCGTCTGTCAATTCCATTTGCCTCGAGTTTTACTTGCGTTTGTTAAATAGGTTGGCCATTTACCAAGTCGACCCAAAGGCGTCCTCGGAGCAATTGCTGCAGAGTCCCACCTCAGTCGTTGCAACAGTCTCCCATTCTGTTCCCCAGATTCCGGACAGCAAAGCCTTCGTGCTCCATCATTGACAATGGACCAGAAGAAAGGGAGGCCCATTCGTCACGACCTCGACGGCCACGGGATATCCTATACGGACCAGCCTCCTGAATACAATAGCACCGTCGCACCGTCGCCAAGCAACGCCCCGGTGACTCCAGCAACTCCGGCGGGAATCCAGCCCGATTACTACGAACTGCCAGCTGAACTTCCGGCGAGCCTAATACCCAGCAACGTCGAGCTCGGCTCCAACAGTAAGAGAACAACTTTACCCGCCAGCATCTTCTGAGAATCTGGCTTTTACGCAGAGAGTGGTCCCGTCACAGCGGCAGCCATCGACTGACACCGTGTCAGACGGACGCGTGGACATCGACTATGATTCCAAGTTGGTTCGAACCCTATCGGTCCTGTACAAGCCGTCGACGCCGTCCGAAAAGCCCACCGCGACCCCCTCGCTCGACCAGGCCAACAATCGGCCCCCCCAATATTCCGACACCACGCAGTCGCAAAAGTGGGCCTTGAAGCTGAACATCGTGATTCAGGTGGTGGGCAGCCGAGGAGACGTACAGCCCTTCATAGCCCTCGGGAACGAGCTTCAACGCCACGGCCACCGCGTCCGCCTGGCCACGCACGACGTGTTTGAAAAGTTCGTGAGGGACTCGGGCCTGGAGTTCTACCCCATTGGCGGCGATCCGGCCCAGCTGATGGCCTACATGGTGAAGAACCCGGGGCTGATCCCCAGCATGAAGGCCCTTGCGGCCGGCGAGATCCAGCAGAAGCGACACATGGTGGAGGAGATGCTGGGGAAGTGCTGGGAGTCCTGCTGGCGACCGGACACCCGTTCGGGCGAGCCGTTCGTGGCAGACGCAATCATTGCTAACCCGCCGAGTTTCGCACACGTCCACTGCGCCCAGGCCCTCGGCATTCCCGTACACTTGATGTTCACCATGCCATGGTCCAGCACGTCCGCCTTCCCGCACCCGCTGGCGAACCTGAAGAACGTGAGCGTCGATGACGCAATGGCTAATTACGTCTCGTATGCCGTGGTCGAGTGGCTAACGTGGCAGGGGTAAGTCACTGCGCCGTCCTCTTTGGCATGAAGTCGAGACTGACGCAGCGGGTCTACCAGCCTGGGCGACGTGATTAACAAGTGGCGGAAGACCATCGACCTCGAAGAGGTTGCCATGTTTGACGGCCCAATGCTGGCGGAGACTCTAAAGGTGCCTTTTACCTACTGTTGGTCACCGGCATTAGTTCCGAAGCCGGCTGACTGGCCATCGCACATAGGTAGCACGCAGTCACCCCATGGATTTCTTCATCTAGCTAATGGTCTCGAGATGTCTGTGGCTTCTTCTTCCGGGATACTCCCAACTACTCGCCTCCCCAGGACCTGGTCCATTTTCTCGAATCGGGGCCTCCGCCAATATATGTCGGCTTCGGTAGCATCGTTCTCGACGACCCGCAAAAGATGATGCAGACCATCTTGGACGCGGTCAAAATTGCCGGCGTGCGTGCCATCGTCTCCAAGGGATGGTCCAACCTGGCCGGCTCCGAGTTGGAAAACGTCTACTGGATCGGTGATTGCCCACACGAATGGCTCTTCCAGCACGTGGCGGCGGTGGTACACCATGGCGGCGCGGGAACAACAGCGTGCGGTCTTGCCAACGGGAAACCCACCGTCATCGTCCCTTTCTTTGGGGAGTAAGTCTCGTTCATTTCTTCCCCTCACGAGAAAGTCTTCACTCAGGGGGGAAAACAAGAGCTGACACGAGCCGCTCATCAGCCAGCCGTTTTGGGGGCAGATGGTCGCAAATGCGGAGGCCGGCCCAAGTCCTATACCTCATCGACAGTTAACCGCGGCCAACCTCGCCGAGGCCATGCTGTATTGCCTTACGCCCCGGGCAGCAAACGCCGCAGCTACGATTGCGGACAGGATGAGGTCCGAAAGAGGCGTGCAAGCCGCTGTTCGGTCGTTCCACCAGCATCTTCCCATCGGCCTCATGCAATGCGATTTGGTTCCCACCGAACCAGCCGTATGGTCATATCGCAAGGGCAAGCATCACTTGAAGCTTTCAAAGGTGGCTGGGGCCATTGCACTGACAAGTAAGACAATCGATTTCAAGGATATGAAAATGTAAGATAATGGACTGTGCCCGGTGACAAGAGACTGTGACGGCACACAAAGCGGCCTGCGCGGGATCCGGAGCGCACTCCAAGACACCACCGAAATGCGTTCCGAGTCCCTTGTAGTAGGCTACTTTGTTAACCAGACTTATGCGCAGGTACCAGTGTAACCCGATCATCATCGAGACCACCCGCTGGGATCCCATCTCAGGCGGAGCGTCGGCAGTGATGGGTACGGCGACAGACTTGGCTGGATCTGTGACGGGAATCTTTACGGAGCCGGTGGCAGAATACCAGTACCAGCGTCGAAAGCGCGAGACTGCCGCGAAAGCGAGTGTGACGTCCCATGGCAGCGGTGCCATCACCCCGGCCGGGAGGCCTGCCTCGTCCAGCAACAGCAATCGTACCAAGTCGTCGCTCCACGACGAGTCCGACGGGCCGGGAACGTCCTCGGTCAAAACGCAGCCTCGGATGGCCGGCAAGGTGGCGGGAGCTTCGGCCAAAAGTATTGGGAAATTTGCGCCCACCGCCCTAAAGGGCATGATGGTCGACATCCCACTCGCAATTACAGAGGGCCTGAGAGCCGTGCCGAAGCACTACGGCGACGATCCGAGGTCTCACGGGCCGGTGACGGATGCCAAGAGCGGCGCGGTCGTGGCGGGCAAAAGCTTTGCTTGGGGCTTCGTCGACGGCCTGAGCGACCTCGTTGTGCAGCCGTACAGGGGCGGGAAGAAGGACGGAGCTCTCGGAGCCGTCAAGGGAGTCGGGAAGGGAGTCGTTGGACTCACGGTCAAAAGCGGCGCGGGCATGTTTGGGCTGTTCGCCTACCCCGGCGCGGGTATTGCCAAGAGCATACGATCGGCTCTCCACCAAGGGACTCGCAAGAAGATTATGGAGGAGAGACGGGCTGAAGGGGAGTGGATGCTGCAGTCGGACAGAGCTGCCGGGGTCGATGTCCAAGGCGTCATTTCCAGGCTTTCGGGACAGCGATAATAAGTCTACGTAGATGAAATCGGCAAAGCTTCTTCATACTTGCGCATGGCATTGCGTTGTCGCCGGCCGAGGCAGGTGTAATTGGCGATATCTCTGTGCCTAGGGCACTCCGTGGCCTAGTGCTCTCAGATTTGGGAGATTCGTGCATATGTATTCGACCTGACGTCCTGTATTCTGCTCGGCCGTTCAGCTTGGTAGGCAAAACACAAGGAAGAAAAGAGACAGGACTTGAGGATAGGACATGGACGTTTCCATTTCGAGTGCAGTCGAAACGGGTGATCACACCGGAGCTGTTCGGCATACAGGCCCGCAAATGGTTCCGGACCGGCGTCAGGTGTCTGCTCCAAGCGGCTCTTGTCCGTCACAAAGCTAGCACGTGCCCAGGTAAAAAGAGCCGGTACGGGAATTACAGCGGTGCTTGGGTGAAGGCGGTGGCGTGCGTGCAGACTCGGGAAAAGGTGGCGGTTGAATCGGCTGCCTGATATGGACTAGCCTGCAGGATGTACTTTGGTCGGTAGACGATGCCTCGTTCTTCGTATACCGTCCTTCGTGTCTCGTTCTTCGTATCTCGCTCCTAAGGTAGGAGTCCTTCCCTACCATGTTCCCCATAATGGGTCTTCTCCATCTTTCCAAACTATGCATTGGCCGGCATGTCCGTGGGTGACAGTCTCACCAGCGCTGACAAGATTGGGTCAGGTGGAAGGAACCCTCTGCGTCCAGCCGCCCATGGGTAATGCACAATGTTGCTGGATCTCATCTCTCAATGAAGGTTATGTCATGTTGGTTCAAGATCACTTTGTGAATTATTCATTTACATAGGTGACTGACAATCGCTTGCGGCTGTAGGGGGATGGGCACCCCTATGAAACTGGGGCCTCGAGTCCGAGTCAATACATCAAGCTCGAGTGTGTTGGAATTCAAGGACCTGAACCGCACATTTGACTTGTGCGCCGTGGTCAAGCTGTTACTCTAGGACTCGTCAGCTCAGCACTCCCTGTTGGCAATCTACCTCAAATTGCGAGGTTGACGTGAAAAAAAGAAAAAGGAAAAGGCAATGAGAGAGAGTGTGATAGAAAAGTGCAATATGCCAGAAGCGATCGCCTTCAATGACCAGTTTTTGTTGCGAAGGTCTTCTCATGGTTTCACGGGCGATACTTTGTACAAACTAGGTATACAGCCACGAAAGATGTTTTCGTGAGCTTGTTGGCATGATTTGGCGAGGAGACCCCTGTCTCTATGGTCTGCTCCTCTCTTTGCCCCTTCTTCTCAGGTGTATCATCCAAGGCTGTCAGTCATGACTTGCGAACAACCTTCAAGGTTACTCCAGATCCGCAATCGTCTCGCTTTCGAGGGAGTCGTCGAGGTGGAGTGGCAGATGATGAAGTGGGGTTCAGAAGCGGTTGACGCGGTTGACGAGCATGAACAACGCCAGCCTTAAGACGTCGTAAAGGTGGACGATAACAAGCTCCGGACTCAGTCGCATGATGGTTCTTTTCGCACTCGAATGTCTCCGGTAAGGGAGTGGGTCATCAACCGTAACCAGATCGACGAACGGCTCCGTTCTCCATCAAGACAATCTTGGTGGCAATGCAAAAGTCAGGGGGCTGCGAGATCTTCAGTTCTCGCTGCACGTCCGCACCAACAAAAAGTCGTTGTACGAGGAACGAAATACGTGATGGCAATCTGGCGGAGGGTCCACTCTGTATTTTGAAGAGAAAACGCTATAAACAGCCACGTCAGACTGTAGAAAGGTGAACGTCGTAGTTCAATGTTCTAAAGAAAGCACCAAAGGAGACTCGACACGTCCCAAGAGCCCGCATCCTCTGGTCTTACAATGAAGCCAACTACTGCATGTCTCGCCTTGTCAGCCGCTTTCTGCTCAACTACGACAGCACAGAACCAGAGCTTCTTTAATCCAGTCTTGCCGGGCTGGCACAGCGACCCCAGCTGCGTTTTTGTCGCCGAACGAGACAACACGACCTTTTGCACCACATCCACGTTTCTCCGTACGCCAGGACTCCCAGTTTTGGCCAGCAGAGACCTCCTGAACTGGAAGATAGCCAGCCATGCGATCATCCGGGAGAACCAGGTCAGCGAGTACGCGCGAGCTGTTCCTCAGAGCGATGGCATCTGGGCCGCCACTATCAGGTATCGCCGAGGGACCTTCTACATTATTACCGTTTACCGCGATAACCTTGCTCCGGGGATCGAGGGAAACAAAGGCCTTATATTGAACTCGACGGATCCCTACAAAGACAGCTCTTGGAGCGACCCCATTCGCTTCAGAACCGCAGAGATCGACCCTGATCTCTTCTGGGACGACGACGGCACGGCGTACATGCTTACTGCCGGTATCAGCATCTCTACGATGGACCCTAGCACGGGCATCACGGGCAACACGAGCCATATCTGGAACGGAACCGAAGGCGCATTCCTCGAGGGACCGCACATGTATAAGAAAGACGGCTTCTACTACCTGATGATCGCCGAGGGCGGCTCGGGCCTGAATCATTCCGTGACAATCGCCCGGTCGAAACACATACGCGGCCCCTACGAGAGCAATCCCACAAATCCCGTTCTTGGCAACGCAGGCACGGACGAGTACTTTCAGAACGTCGGCCACGCCGACTTATTCCCGGATGCAAACGGCCATTGGTGGTCATCGGTGTTGTGCTGGCGGTCGGGCCCTGAAGCGTTGAGCTATCCGATGGGTCGCGAAATGTCCATCACCCCCGTCTCGTGGCCCGAGGGAGACTGGCCGGTCTTCGCCCCCGTACGTGGAGAGATGAAGGGATGGGCTCGGCCCACCGCGATCAACACACCCGGAGACGACGGCCTGTTCACGGACGACATGGTCGATTTTGAAAGCACGTCTTTGCCGAAACACTTTTCGTTCTGGCGCTTTCCAAACAAGCAGTCGTACGCCGTGTCCCCGGAAGGCCATCCCGACACCCTCCGGCTCACCCAGTCCTTTGGAAGCATCATGGACGGCGTGGACAACTTCACCGCAGGCTTCGACCTGGTTGACCGAACACTGATAATGCGTCAGCAAATGCATACGCTCTTCGAGTACAGCGTAGATGTCGACTTTGCTCCCAGGGAACAAGGGGAGGAAGTCGGCATCACCCTCTTCCTGAACAATGTGCAAAACATCAACCTCGGCATCGTCATGCTTCCTGGTAATGCTACGGCCAACACCACTACGGCAGCAGGCGCATCTCGATCCTTCGTCAGGCCCCATCTCAGGTTCAGAGCCTCAGGAGGAGGCAGCCTCAACCCCACCGACACCCCAAAGACAGTCGTCGAACCGTTGCCGTGCACATGGGCAGGCCACCCCGTCCGTCTCATTCTCCGCGCCCAAGACTCGCAGACTTATACTCTCTACGCCGCTTCCAGCCTCCGACCAGACCATACCGAGATGAAGCTGGGAACCGCGCCAGCCTCGCTTGTCAGCGGTGGGATGGGTGATTTCACAGGTAAGTGCTTTTGAGGCGTTTCCCGGGGTTTTCTCGACTTGGAGAGTCAGAGTGCCACCAAGTCGTGCATAACATAACTGACTAGATGCATCAAATCAGGGTCTCTTGTTGGAGTCTACGCCACAAACAACCGAGGAAACGGGTCTACTCCGGTCTACATCTCCAGATGGAGGTATACAGGCCTAGGACAAGAAATTGCCAAAGGTGAAGTGATACGTTCGCGGGAACATTGATAGGCCCAGGTATTCGAGCAGTTCACCCTGATTGTACTCAACCCCAGAGCCTCTGGAAGTTCTAGAGTCCGATGCGCGTAGTTGAAGCAATTCTTCTCTTCTCTGTTTCTTACCCTTGATCTAGACTGCAACATTTTCTAGCGAACACACGTCTTTTCTCTTACCCATCCGTTGCGTCTACACTTCGTGGCTGATTTGTGGCATTGCAGCTTTGGGAGCGGACTTACCAGTGGGCGCCACCTTGTCTCATTCGCTAGAGAAGCTGTGTAACCCAAAGTCACCGCTGGGCTCAAAGTGCAAAGTTCAGCTGTAGCTGCAAGATATTCAGCAGCACCTCTGCATGCTTCAAATCGCCTCTGCGTCTTCTTTTGAACTATGGAGTCTCCAGCCTGTCATCTTACCGGTGACCCGTGAAGTCGACCTTCACAGCCAGCCAATAAAATAGGTCATGGGGGTCATCGATAAAGCGACAGTAGGACAATCAAGAGCTTACATCCTTCTGGATTTACTTTGTAATTCTCAATTCAATTTGGTGATGGGTCATTGAAGTGATAGTCATGCGTCGTCAGAGAGGGATGCTATAGGTAACGGTGGACATTGAACAATAAGGATGCCGTGAGATGGACTTGGATTCAGCCTGCCACACCAGGCCATGTAATTAATCATGGGCGAGGTGCCACGTAAGACGAGTACCACAGCCGCCAGAGGTGTGTGAACTGCGCCACTTGAGCTGCGCGATGCCGGTCCCCGCTGGCGAATGAATGGTCAGCCTGGTCCCATCGTTGTTCTGGGCATGCGTGTTTGCTCTTCAGCTGAGGCGACCAACGGGCACAGCAGTAGTGGTGGCCTCCCGACTTCTCCGAACTTATTTTTCGCTGGTGATTTCCGAATAAATGGGCCTTCGATTGCCTCGATTGTCTCGCTATTCTCTGCGTTCTGGTTCCTTTAGGACCCTACGCCCATCTAGGTTTACAATGCACAGTTCGTGGTTTGAGTATCCCATCACGCGGCCTTATCCGCTCAGGTGGTTTACCCCTGTTGCCATCACAGGCTGCATCATCTTGACCGTCGTCTTCTCCTTTGTAAACCTCACTTCGAATGCGTTCTATCTCAAGACCATCTACACGACCGACCTCAATGGCACAGAGGCGGCAGTCAACTCCCGGTACTCTTCTACACTGTCACGACCGTCTTTTCACCAAGACAAAACCGACTAATTTGGTGTTCCAGCAGCTGGTTCAACAAGGCCCCCTTCAACTGGCAGGGCGACATGGACGTCGAGTGCCAGCCATACCCCCTCACCGTCGGCAGCCCGTTCTTCACCTCCAACAACGGCTTCCACTACCGCGTCAAGGGTATCATTATGCTCAACGGCACCGCCGACTCCAGCGCCGGATCGCCAGACATCCGTTCCGCGATCGGCTACAGGAACACCGCCCTCCAGGACTGCTACCTCAAAGACCTGCTCATCATCCTCTACAAGAGCGATCCGTCTGCGCTGCCCTCGTGGTGGCTGACGTTCAAGAACTCGGTGGTGGAGTCGGCCGTCTTGCAGTGCAACGTCCTCTCGGACGCCGGGCTCGCCGAGGTCACGCTCCAAGCCGACTACCACGGAGAGACGGAGAAGAACTACGACTACGTCATCGACTCGAACCACAAGACGCGCGCGAGCGTCTGGTGGGGGACCAGGTTGTCCAACGCATACTTCATCGGCATCCTGGCCGCGGCGGCGCGTGTTCCCAAGATTGAGGAGCACGACGGCACGTTTCTGAACCGTGCCCGGATACGATTCACCGCGAACCCAGAGGAGACCGAGTACGTTGGCTCTCTTGAATTCCGGAAGTGGCGCAGCAGTTTTGACAAGCTCTCAGTATTCGGTCTGATGACTTCTTCGGTCTGAAATGGTCTTTCAACTTTGCAAACGGCCGCCTTCAGCAGTTTGAGATGCCCCTATCGAAGGGCGTGAAGGCGTACAACTCGGACGTATGGATCACAGCACGCTCCTCTTTTGTCGTTCCCCATGTTACCTCGCCGCACTTTCGACCGCGCCAACGTCCAAAATTCTTGTGAGTCCTGCTAACAAGGCTGTAGTTCTGGGGATCACCCGTCATGACCGAAAGCCTCCACTACGCCAAACTCATGCACTCCCTCTTCGCCCTAGACCTCGGCAACTGCGACTCGCCCAGCCTCCTGCTCACCCATTCCGCCCTCCAGTACGCCATCCACGCCCCGGACGACATGAACCGCAAGCCCGGCGGCCTGCTCAACAACTCGGCAACCTTCGAGCGTATGGACGCCCTGCGCTACAACATGATACCGCGGCCCGGCGACACCGACGGCCAGAACCCCACCGTCGCCCTCAACGAGAGCTACGCCGCTTTTCAGCCCATCATGGGCCCGTTGTCGTGCAAGAACGCGACCATATCGGCTCAGTACCTCTGCTCCGTGCCGAAGCAGAAGAAGACCGGTGTGATGCTGCTGTCGATCGTGCTCGCGGACCTGGTTTTCCTCCAAGCGGCCTGGAAGCTCTTGCAATTCGTCGCGGGGACGAGGATGAGCAAGGTTCCACAAGCAATGGTTTGCGAGGGTTGTTTGTCACCTCATCACGGGGGTGAAAACTTCGGGAAGGCACATTCTCGAGATGCGGACGAAGAGTCTGTGATTGGGCTTGCGGGCGACTATATCAGCCTCGCAAGCCGTGAGAGCAGAACAGCCATCCATCACTCTCATGCTGCTATTCCGTAGCTGGATAGCCCTTTTGCTCTCTCATTTGTGTGTGTACCGACATTAGACCATGTATAGTTCCAAATAATGAGAAACGCATTGAGCACGAAATGGACCAAGATGCTCGAGATATCTGGCCATCTGGCCAGTACTCTCTTGACGATAGCATGCAGTCTGGTTCGGTAAAAGAATCGACAATGTTTTATTCTGACCATTGAGGTTCATGTCGGGTGCATGTACGGACAACCATGGCTTATATACCTACGGATAGAGATGCCATCATTTGAAGGTTGTTGCAAAAGAGCCACCCGGTACGCGTGCGATCTATGAGAACAAAACGGCTTGATTCTTCTAAATCTGAATACAACATAAAGCTCCTTATTTATTCAAGGGAGAAAACTCTATATTAGAGAAATATCAGGCTAATAGATTAATATTAGTATAAAATATATAAGGCGTATAGAATACTATAGCTATATAAGACTATATTACTATAGTAAAACCTTTATAATATACCCCCTAGACTTAGAAGAGATATTATATAAATCTAAGAAATCCTTTTAATATAAATAAAAAAGAGATTTCTAAATATATATCTTTAAATTTTAAAATAGAAATATAGGAGGAATTATAATAAAAAAAGTAGATAAAAAAAGTTATATTATATCTTTATTATAATAAAATAATAATAGATTTTCTTTTATATAGCTATTACTATAAATAATTTAGTATATTTAGAAACTTTATTCTTAATAATTAAAATAAACTTCTAAAAGGATAACTTCTTATTAATTAAAATTTTAAAATTAAAATAATAACTACTAAATATTAAGATCTCTAGTATAACTACTTCTTAATTCTCTCCTTTTAATAATATTAATAGAATTATTATATATACTTCTAATCCCTATATTTACTACTTTATAGTAATTTTAAATATTTCTAATTTAAATTAATAACTAGTTTTAATAATATTAATATTTTATTATATAAATAGTACTTTATAAGATATATAAAAAATATATAGTTATAATAATTAAAATAAGAGCTATTCTTATTTTAAAATAAAAATATAAAGAAGTAAAAGGGGAAAATAATCTTTTTAATACTTTTTCTAAATTTTTAAATTTAAATAAAAGTAAGTTACTCTCTATCTTATTATTAATAAAGTCTTTTTATTATTACTTTATATTATATTTATAAGTTATATATCTAATTATTATTACTTTTAACATAAAAGATTACATTTAATAAGAATAAAAATAAAACTTTTATATAAAATAGAAAGGGTTTAGAAAATTATAATTTATAATCTAACCCTCTTCCTTTTCTATCCCTATATAAAAAATAGTAAAACTATAGATAATATATATTTCTTAATATTTTTCCTATATAACTATTATATTAATTATTAATATCTTATAAAACCTAAAGCTATTAAAACTATATAAATAGAAAGTTAAAAAAGAGAATAATTATTACTACTAGGTAACTAGATATATTTCTTTTATTTCTAAAATATACTATTTAATACTATACTTAGTATATATATACCTAAGTTGAAATTAGGTTTAAAATATCTTATATATAAATAAAAAAAAAGCTTTATATATAAGTTTTAAATTTTATTCTTAATATAAAATTCTACTTTCTTAGCTTTCTATAAATAAATAAACTTAAGATTATAAATAATATATAGCTTTTACTTCTAGATCTTAATTACTAATATATTATTCTAAATTCTTACTTATAAAAAAAAGCATTTTATAAAACTCTTACTTTATATAAAATAAGTCTAAAAAGATCTAAAACTAAGAATAAAAATAGTAATAAGATATTATCTAGATTTAAAAACCTAATAGTTTATATATTAATTAATTTTAAATTAGAAAATCTTATAAAGAATATAATAATCTCTAGTAAGTTATATATTAGCCCTTTTTTAAAATTAGTACTTTTATAAAATACTACAACTAGTATTCAGTTTATAATTAATAGTTTTATTAATAGTCTATTTCTTTAAATAATATTACTTATATTTAACTTACTATTTAATAGCTATATAATTATTCTCTAAAAATATAAATAAAACGCTAGGGTTTATATTATTTAGTATTCTATAGAATAATATTATTTAAACTCCTTAAGAACTATTATACTTCCTAGCTATAAGGCTATTTAATTATAAATATACCTAGCTTTTAAGTTTTTATTTTTACTCTATATTAAATCTTTTTTATTTTATATCTATAGGACTTTTCTATTTTATCTTAATATTATAGAGATAATATAGAAGTTTAATAATCTTCTGAAATATTTAAATTTTATATAAGAAAGTATTTTTATAAAACTATTAGCTAGTATCTTATTAGTAGGTAAGTAGACTATTTTAAATAATTTTATTTTATATTTCTAATAGAGCTATATATTTTAAATATTTATATAATAGAGATATATTATTATATATTCTTTTTTTCTAATTATAAAATAAATAGTTTACTAATTATTATAATAGATGTTCTAAATATTTCTTAAGATAAAATCTAAGTTGAAGAAGAAGTAGTATGATATTATAGTTTTTTTTTATAATATATTTTAAATTAAAAAGCTCTACTTTAGTTATTAATATAGTTATAATATCTTATCATACTACCTTCTATTAAATAGAGTTTCTAAAAAGAGATATTATAAAACCTTATAAAAATCTTTATATTTCTTTATTATTAGTAAAAGAGGTATTATTTATAATTTAAAATACTTATATATTATTACCCTCTAAAGCGTTAAAATATATAGAGAGATAATATATATAGTAGAAGTCGTAGATTACTTAGTTTATTATTATCTAATATTTAGGAGATAGATTTATAAAGAATTAGGACAAAAAAATATATATAAAAATAATATTAAGTTAGATTATAATTAATATATAGAAAATTAAGTTAATCTTCTTTTAAAAAGATTTAACTTATTAAGGAGATATTTTACTATTATATTTTTTAAATAAGCTTAAAAGTAATAGTATTACTAGAACTCTAGAGTTTATAAGATCAAACTTCTTTACTATATATTTAAAATATATATTATAAGTTAAATAGATCTTATATATCTTACAGTTACATAAAGTTCTAACTTTAACATATTATTTAGCTAATTTCTAATTTTTTAACTTATAGGTTTATTTAATCTTATTTATTATTTTTTTAGTATTACTAATATAGTTTTTATAATATTGTTGGTTAATCCGGAGGGTAACGCACGCCGTACGTGATCTTGCCGTACGGGTGCAAACTGGTGTTCTGGTTATTCGTTCTTGTTCTTGTTACGTTACGTGGCGCGCGGCGCCACGTAAGGCTCTAGATCTACAGCGTGGCAATTGCTTACCAATTGCCACGCGTGTGGCTACGGCTGGCGCCAGGTGCCTAGCACCCGTCGCCAGTGGGGCGCGGAGGGCATGCTGCCACGTATGTGGCAACGCGTGCGGTTACCGCATGCCCTTTACCAATTGCCACGCGTGTGGCTACGGCTGGCGCCAGGTGCCTAGCACCCGTCGCCAGTGGGGCGCGGAGGGCATGCTGCCACGTATGTGGCAACGCGTGCGGTTACCGCATGCCCTACGGCATGGCGCAACCGACAAATATAAAACTAAAATATTATTAATATGGAAGAAAATAAAGACTTTTTTATTATAAGTCCAAAAGAGATATAGGTTTTTACTTATTAGGTATAATTTAAAGTAAAGTAGAGTAGAGGAGAACTTTTTATATTATAAAAGAAGTATATTATAAAGCTTATATAAAATATAACAAAGCTTAATAAGCTTGCTCTTTTCTTTAAAGCTATCTAATAAGTAGTATATAATAAAAGGGTTATTTAACTTATATATAGTATTTAGAAATATATTTATAATATTAAATTAGTAGATCTTAAGATTGAATTAAGCTATAATTACTATTATTATTCTAAAAATATATATAGTAAGAATTATAATATATATCTACTTAAGAAAGTATTTCTCCTAAAGATTACCTTATATATAGATTTTAGTCTTATAATACTTAAGATATCTATTTTAATCTAACTTATATATAAATATCTATTTTAAAAAGATAGGTTTTAATTTTACTTTATATTTAGTAATTATCTTCTAAATATTTATTTCTATAAGTTTATTAATTTCATAATAATTATTTCAAAAAAATAGAATAAAGTAGTTCTAATAAGAATTCTATATATCTATAAGTTTTAAGAAGTTTTAGAAATTAGTCTATATAAATCTTACTAATTAGTATAATAGAAATTTATACTTATTTTGCTTAGTTAATTAAAGTAAAGATAAAGTAGTAGAATATATAGTATTTCTAAATTGTTTCCTTAAAAGCTTTCTCTCAATTAAATATAAAAATATTAAAGAAAATATCTTAGTTATATTCTATTTAGAAGAATATAAAATACATTCTAAAGTATAGTAATTACTTTAGAAATACTTAATTAGGTTAATTTAAGCTTTTATAGTTATATATTTATTTTAACTCTTCTTTAGTAATACTTTCTTCTCTAGTATTTAAGTATAATTATACTAGATAAGTAAAAGAAGTATGATTAGTAAGTAATATATAGAGATTTTCTATATTTTAAATTTATAGAAAGAATATATCTATTTAAATATAAATCTTATTAAGGATTATATCCTTAGTTATATTTAATTTAAGATTAGTATTTTAAGTTTCTTCTTATTTTTTATTATTTTTCTTATAAAATAGCTTAGGTATAAAGTTTAGAGTTATTTATATATTTATAAAGTTTAGAGTTATTTTAAGGGTTAGTAGCTACTTTCTTTATATATTATTATCCTTCTTTAGGAATATAAACTTAGAAGGTTATATAAGTAATACCTTATTATCTAAGATTAATATGATATTATTTCTTATCTATATTCTTAAGATTTCTAACTTTAGAAGTATTTTAAAAAGTCATTCTTATATTTCTTCTATAATTTTAAAAGTTTAGTTACTTTAGATTACTTAAGTTATATTATTTTTTAAATAGAATATCTTCTTATTAAATAATATATTTTATATAATAATAACTTATTAAGTTAAAAAGATCTAGATCCTGTAAAAGTTGTAGGAATTTGTAATATATCTTACTAGATATTTAATATAATTCTATAGCTTAAGTTTAAAATCTTATTTATTCTTATTTACTTTATATTCTTTTTTAAAAAGATATACCTTATAACTATATATATAGATCTCTCTTTATTATAAGTAAGAATTACTTAATAAATATAGTTTATAAATAGAATTATATTATTTAATATAGTTATACAACTAGTCTTATTCAACTTATATTAAAGAATACTATATATAGTACTAAAGTAGGTTTATATTATAGAGATATATTATTATAACAACTACTTTATTCTAAAATAAAATTAAAAAACCTAATATACTAAATATCTTAAAAACTTTAATAATAAGCTTTTTACTAGCTCTCTTTATACTACTATTTAGCTTTTTAATATATAAAAGTATTGGTTTAATATTGATACTTTATTCTAATACTTATATCTAGTATCTTATAAAGCTATTAACTATAATAATATTTTATTTAACATCCTATTTAATTTTATAAAAGGTGAAGTTATATTACTTTTAGATCTAGTATTTAAAAGTCTAGAGGATTATAAAAATATTAAAATACTATTTTGAAATATATAGGAGTATGAAGAATCGCCTTATATACTTATTTTTAATAACTAGGAACTATTTACTTCTATTTATTACTTTTAAATAGTTAAATAGGTTTTAAGAGATTCTATAGAATAATTATATAGCTTTATTATTAAAGGTTTAACGTAATATAACTACTTTTACATATATAATAGTATAATCTATATATTTAAAAAAAGATATTTTAGATTTTTACCCTCTAAGTATTAAAAATAAGTTTTTCTAATATTTAACATCCTAAATATTTAGACTAAAAATATTATAATATTATATTATTTATTCTTATTTATAATAGATCTCTAGATTATTTAAAATAAATAAGGATAAGAATAAATAGATTTATAATTATATTATTACTTAAAATAAGTTATATAGAAAAAGTATAAGAAGAATAAGATTTGAATTCTATAAAAATAATATTAGCTTTCTTTACTAATTAAACTATCGAAATATTCTTATTTAGAATTCTAAAGTAAAAAATATTATTAAATCTTAAGTATTATAATCTAAACTTCTTAAGAAAATTTTCTAAGATAATATTTATATAGAAATTCTTAATATAGGTAACATTTTTAATATAATATCCCTATTTCTCTTCATATTATTAAAAATATTATAAAACATCCTCATACTATAGGTTATAATTAGATATAATAAGATACCAGCTTTAATTCATCTTAAGATATTATAAGTAATTATATTCTTCTTAAATTATATAATATTATTTATTAAATAAAAAGCTCTATAGTTATTAAAAATAGTATTCCTAGAGATTATATTAAGTCCCTAAACTTAAGTTATATAGACTACTTAAAGTTTAAAGTCTAAGTTAAAAAATCCTAATTCCTTATTAAAAATATATAGATCTTCTTTTATAATAATAAAAATAATATTATTATTAGGTATTACAACTATAGATAAGTTATTATTAGAATATAACTCTTTTAATTTACCTTTAGATAAAGTACCTTTAGATTTATTAGTATAATATATAGATAAATTAGAATTTTAAATAGTAAGCTACCCTTTATAAGTAGTTTTAATATAAATTTTAAAGAAAACTAGTATATTAAAATATTTATATATCTCTATAGTATTATTAACACTATAAAAACTTCTTTTACTTATAAAAGTATATCTAAAGTAGGTATATTCACTTAGTTACTACTTATATATATAATTATAAAAGTAGGAATTATCTAAATTATTTTATAGAATACTTTTACTAATAGGTCTATTATTACTCCTACTATTAGATCTACCTATAAGAATTATAAATATACTACTAGAAGTCGACTTTCTTAAGTTACTATATTAACAATTATAAATTAAATTTTTAAATAGCTCTAAATAGTATAAAATACTTAAAATAAGAACTCTAATATAATTTTTACTTAATATATTTTTAAAAGCTTAATTAGTTTAGTTTAGAATAAAGTAGTACTTTACTACCTTTAGGAAGTCTTATAAAATAAGAAATCCTTAGATTTCTAAAATATTAAGTAATAAAACTCTAAATAAAATATTTTAGAATTTTTTTAGCTAGGTATTTAAGTTATAAGGTATCTTTATCTTAGTAAAAATATTCTAATACTCCTTTTATACTATAATAATATAACTAGTTAAATTTAAAGTATAATATCTCTTAAGTATATAGATTAAGAATTAAATAGAAATATCTTTAGTATTTAAGAATTCCTGTTTTATAAAGATAAAAATATCTACTATAACTATATTATTAATCTACTTAAAGAATATATTATATACTTTTTAATAGGATTATTTTAATTTATAAGAAATATATAATATAATATAATTTATATAAAACTTATAAAAACCTATAGATTTCTTATTTAAAACTATAAGAAGCTTTAGAATAACTAGAAGAAATAAGGTATTACTTCTTATAAAAAGAACTATTTACTAAATTTTATCTTCTTCTTTTTTTTTATAAATAATTATTATTTTAAAGATTAGAAAAATTATAATATAAATAAAGTTATAAGTTTATAATTTAATATAATATATTTTAAATTACCTATTATTCTCTTTTTAAAAATAGGAATTAAAAGAAGAGATATTATTAATTTCACTTAGGATTAAAAGTAATAAAAAGAGTACTTTTAAATTAATATATTTCTAGAAGTTTTTTACCCTAACTTTAATTATAAAAATAATAAATTAAATAGGGAAGTCCTTATAATTATTAAATTTAATTAAAGTAGTAGGTTTTAAAGAGGATATTATAACTAAAATTTATAAGTAATATAATAATAGAAACCTTAGTAGAAAGAGAGAAAGAACTAGAAATAGATATATATTAGTATTAGAAGTAATTATATTAAATTTCAAAAGCTAAAAATATTAGTTGAGTTAGGCTTATAACTATTACAAAAGAGCTACTTAATATATGTATGATTTATGAGAATAAAATGGCTTGATTTTTCTAAATCTGAATATAATGCGAAGCCTCTTATTTATTCAAGGGAGAAAACTCTGCATTGGAGAAATGTCGGGCCGACGGATCAATGTTGGCGCGAGGCGCATGGGGCGCACGGAGCGCCACAGCCACGCGAGGCTACGTCACCATAGTGAAGCCTTCGCGACAAAGGTGAAAGAGTCTCAGCGTGTCTCACTATGTTGAGAACAGCATAATGTAACTGGTATCTGCTTCACTACTACGTCCCTCGCTTCCAGCTTCAGTTGTAGCCCCTAGAGATGAGTTTCTCACATTAATTATACATCCTGTTGAAATCATTTGCAATACCGTCAACGTCTTAGGCGGTCACGTTCTTCTCGTCACTGGCAGAGACATTTTGCTTATCGGTGCCGACCATGCGATGGCCGACCTTGACGTTTCCGGTGGCAATCTCGTTCTCAAGATCGTCGAGGCGAGACTTCTTGTGCTGGTGGGTCTTCCAAGCGGGAATGCCCGAGTTGAAGACGTCGTCCATTTCCTCAAGGGTGTAGCCCTACATCGGTGATTAGCTTGGTTGAGTTCTTACAAAGCTACGCCGAGATCTTACTTTGGTCTCAGGGGCAAAGAAGCCTGTGTGGATGAAGGCGAGGGCGTTGAAGGTAGCAAAGATGTAGTACATCTTGAAGTTCTGTCGTTGAAGTTTAGAAACAAGCTCTCAGTAAAGGTGGAACGAAACAGCTTACAATGTTCCACAGCAGAGGAGGCACGGCGAAAGCCAGAACCATGTTCCAGAACCAATTGGTGGATGTCGCGAGGGAGACGGCCTTGGCACGGATCTTGCTGGGGAAGATCTCAGCAGGGTATGTCCAAGAGACGGGACCCTTAGTCACACGTTGTCAGCCCGTTTCTTTATTTCGCAGACTCAGATCGCTTACCCAGGTGGTCGCAAATGTGGCAACAAAAAGATAGGAGCAGGAGACCACGGCAGCGGAGACGGAGCGGTTGCCGACAATCAACCAAGATACTGTCTCGTTCTCGGAAGTCCTCGTCTCATCGGTGTTCGGCTGTCCGTAATATTGCTGGAGCGCGCCAGAGATGAAAAGCCAGGTCATCATCATGAAAGCGCCACCGACGAGCAGAGGGCGTCTTCCGACCTTGTCGATGAACAAGATGGCAGGTAGAGTGCAAACCACATTGATAACGTATTGGATTGAGGCCGTCATCAAAGGATTGCCCATGTTGGCTCCCTGCATGATGTAGACAATGTAGTCTGAACAGTGATGTTAGCTTCGTCGAATCGGCAATGCTGAGGTGGTGGGGCCACTTACACATCATGATGTTCATGCCGCTCAACTGCGACCACATCTGAATGCTCATGCCCAAAAGCACACGCTTATACATGCGGGGAGCGACAAGAGCTTTGAAGCTGTTGATGTTCTCCTCGCGCTCGAAGCGAAGCGCCTCCTCGATCTCCTGGTACTGGGCGAGAACCTTGGGGTGGTTGACGTCGCCCTTACCGTGAAGCAGAGCAAGAGTCTTGATAGCCTCGTCCCATCGGTCATGCGAAGCAAGCCAACGAGGGCTGTATGGACAGAAGAAGAGTCCGAAGAAAAGAATGACGGCGGGGACGATCTGAACACCCCATGGAATACGGAAAGCTGCCTCGGGTTGGTTTGGGTCGTTGGGGCCTCCTCCGATACCTTCCGCACACCCATACTGGATGAAGTACTGGATCAAGATACCCCACGTAATGGCCCACCTTTTCAGCTGTTAGTCTGAGGTCGATGATGAAGCTATAGGATTGAGGCAGAACTGCAAAACACTTACTGCTGTAAACTGACGCAGAAGCCGCGAATTTCCTTTGGTGCGATTTCGGATTGGTATACAGGGACGATAGACGAGGCGATGCCGACACACATTCCGGCGATGACACGGCCCACACAGAGCATCGCAACGTTCTGGGCAGCAGATTGAAGAGTAGCGCCGAGGATCCAGAGAAGGCAAGAAAACTGCAAAGCGATTTTGCGGGAGTATTTGTCGGCGATGAATGACGACACGAGAGACCCGACGAGAGAGCCAGCGGGCATCGAGGCAGTGATGCCACCTTGGGCATATGACCTGGGGTCGTCGAAGTATCTCTTGTATGCCTGCGTGCCGAGTACACCACTCATGGAGCTGATGTCGAAGCCGAAAAGACCTAGGAACCATCAGAAGCGTCCCAGTCAAACTTGAACTAGCTCGAGGTTACCTCCTCCGATGGCGGCGAAGCCGCAGATGGCGTAGACATTGCTCGCCGTCCACATGATTGCGGTTTAGAGGCTGACTATAGCGCAGGATGTCGCTGGTATCTGTAGCTATACGGCGATCTGGTGTTGACGATGACCATGTAGAATGGGAACCTCACACAGCCTTTGGAAAACGTCCACTGGTGGGCAAGGCGAAACTTTAAGGACGGGAGCAAGAACGGGAGGTTGCAGCTTGATCATGGATGCGGTTCGGGGGCCGCCGGACCAGTTGTCTGCCTCATGTCATGGATTCCCGAGTCACAACGTCCGGCAAGGATGCGATCCTCGTCGCACCAGGATGCTGCGTCGACTGACATTGGTCTGGACGGCAGTGAGACCCCTGGGCGATGGATTGGACGGACCGAATGCAAAAGATTGGCGCATGGGGTTGCCAAGGTTGATGTGGAGGATTTCTGTCCCATGGTATCTGATCGGTCAAGGTCGGACGCTGGTGTGGAGGAACGAGGGGGGATGATCAATCCTGCGATTTGGTCGTCTCTGCAATAGGAGACCAGCTGGGCGATGATGATGAATGCCTGAAAGTACCGCCCGGCTGCTTCCAGGTGACCGTATACTTCTGTGAGCGGAGGCTTGGACGAGTACGACTTGACGAGACCACAATGAGGACTGCCAGGATGGCATGTATGGGAAACAGAAGCTCTGTATGTAGTTGCCCGTGACCGTTGATTCGATTGACGATCCGGGGATGCCAGCCACTGTTAGGAAGTAAGGTAGGGAGAATGCGGAGAACAACCTTCATGTTGCAGCGGAAAAACAGGGTTCCATTGGTTCGTGAATGGCTGGCGAGATTGGATGACTGGCGATGCTACGAGGCGAACAGCGTGAGAGCTTGCGGCCAGCAACGAGACGTATCCTTTGTGCACCTGGTGACGGCCTGTACGAGGGCAGAATGGTTTAATGGCCATGCATACGATGTCTCACGATGTAGTAATACATCGAATGCGCAGATATGTTGCTGCAGAGGCGCCAGGTCAATCGCTTCCTCGCCTTTTCGCCTTCAATCCACAGCTTTTCGTCAAGACCTGTATTATCTGCCATCCAGCATGTCATCTCGATACAGGCATCCCTGCTCACCTCTATCCTCGGGCGGTTCGCTCGAACGTAAACGGGACCAGGATTGGGCTCGGCACTGGTTGCTTGACAAATGAGCAGTGGCCCTCCATCAAGTGACAAACCAACCAATCAAGTACTTACTCGCGGGAGGATTCCCCCGCATCCGACTAGACAAGCCATAGGGAAACGGTCAGAGGCAAAATCACCTCTCATGGCCATGATGCAGACAGCTGACAGCACTCGAGTTAAGTTGGCAGAAGTCCCACCGACCGTCCGTCCGGTGGGAGTTGAGGTTTGCTGCCATCGCAGCTGCAACGGCGAAGGGTTTTCGGTGGTGTTCGGGCTGTGCTCCGACGATGACAAGCTTGGCGATAGGACTCGTCAGGGCAGAAATCGTGCCACTGGTTCGGGCGGCACCTTAGCAAGTGACATGGTTCATCAAGCTCTCCCAATGGGGTGTTGACGTGGGGACCGTGTCATGAAGGATGTAGCGAGAAAGGAAGTGACAAATGGAATGCTGCGTAGAGTATCCGTATTGAAGCAAATTGCAACATCCAGAACTTGCCGTCCTGAGATCTGGACGATGATGGTCCAGTGGCAGCTTGGCCATGTTCCATAAGCCAGCCCACTGGGGCACATATCAAGTGGATATCGGAGTAGGCTCACTTGGTGGTTTGTGGTCATAATCATCGAACACGAGAACCGCGATGCTGGGGGGAGGAGAAAGCAGTTGTCGGACCAAACTTCCCATCGTTTGCATTTTCTTCCTGATCACGGGCCAATTCAGCGCGAAGTTGGAGGAAGGAAAGCTCCAGGCCGGGTCCTCCCCGATTCACTCAGCTGTTTTCCAGCCCCATAATTCCCACATGTCACGGACAGAACCTAGAAAGAACCTCTATGCACTCTGCACCTACCTAACCATGTGCTAACCTCACGTCGCTGTACGTGCCAGCCGTAAAACTCGACGCGAAATGCGATCCTTCCTCGGGCGAATCGACAACTATGACGTAATCTCATCTCGGTTTCGTCTTTTTACCAGACCAATGCAACTTCACACCCAGCAATGTGCAGGGCATACGGCCGCATCGCGGTTGGAGACCCTGTCGTTGGCATTCAAGTCAAGCCATCCCCGCCTCCTCTTAGCTGTGCCCAAAGCCATGGCTTGCTGTCACTCGAGCAAGTATCTGTTTATCGACCTTTTAAGCAGCCACCGACCAAAACGGCATCACCAAGTCACCATCGGTCACCACCACTTGCCGCAGCTGATGCACCAATGTCTCAACGCACACCACGCGTTCGCTCCGCTGTGAACAATCCGAAGTCCTCACTCGTTCACGGAGGACGTAATGGCAAGACAGCGCCGGCCCCAATCAGCCGAGAACACCACCGCGCCATTCCACTCGCGAACCCTGTACTGCATATCCTAGCGACCAGGTTCTCGACGGCCAAGAGCTGCTACTGCACAGCTTCATTGCCTGAGGCGGTCACCACCGGTCTCGTCCAACTGTCTCCAGTCAACTATCCGGTCAACAATGTACCTGAAAACCACCCTCACGTGGGGATACACGCAAACTTGGAACCTCGCTTGCCTGCGTGAATGGCCCCTCTCCAGGTCATGCTTAAAATCGTTCGCTCCAGTCTTCCCGCCCTGCGGGGGAATGGCTCCCGAGTTGCGGGCCCGTCCTTGTTTTGCGGGCCATCCATCGGGCCACTCCTCCGATACGGGCGGTCCCCGGTCTCTGTCAGCAGGACGTGCTGGCCTTGAACTACTGGAACCCGTCGAGACGGCCTCGTGCACACGCTTTGCCGCAAAGGAGATTCGGACGACACCTCCAAGTTAGCATCTCTGCAATCGCTAACGATATGAAGCAATCTTCACCTCGGCTGCTGGCGGCAAACATCGTTTGTTGAACAACAGCTTGCCGCCAACGTCGGTCATGTAGTGCTCACAATCCTCGCCTACTCGCCCAAGTCTTAATCTCTCCAGCGGCCCCGCAAAATCAAGAACTCTTCTGTCAGGTACGCACCTTGAATGGGCCGCTTAACGCTTTTGGACTGACTGTAGTTTGTCTCGCTTGGCAGTGCAATCATACCAGAAACACATGACTGTGCGACGTCTCTGCCCAGAAATCCAAGCCAACCGATGAAGAATTTTCTGTCGCACGTGCCCATTAGTCGTCGCTGGAACTCGCTTGGTGTCGTCGACCTTGCCACTTCGCTTTCGCTCTACGGTCAAGGTAAGCTCCAAAGGCCCTGCTCCAATGCCGTGGCATCATGCTTCATTAGAAAATCGGCCATTCTTCAACTTCTCAAAGACCTGTTGCACGTCCACGACCGGGAGTTATGATCGGACGCTTTTGAGTGGCTTTGTATGATGAACCCCGACAATACACCGTAACCCCGAATGAATGTGACTGCCACAAGAATACAGCATCTCCGCGCGATGCCCCGCCTCCGACTCGGTGCAACTTCAACGGTCCAGCTATCGGCAGCAACAAAGGAAAGGAGACGAACAGGGCGCTTTCGTCGAACAGGACCGGCCAATGGTAATCTCTGTGCCTCGTCTTGACTCTGCCATGCCCCGTCTTCCTGCCATCCGTACCTGCGGGCTGCCTTTGTTCCAACAGCTCGGTCCATCCACCTGTTCGTCTGTCGATCGACCGAATTCTTACCTCAGAAAGCCAAGACAAAGCCTGCGCTTAGATTATGAAAAAAACGATGCGGTGATCCAACATCCTTTTGCTCCTAGCCCAGCGGCAGCTGGTTCCAGACTTTGAATTCGAGTAACTGCCTTGCCTCCCGCGAGGTAGTCCAATATGCCAGCAGCCGAAAAGAGTCTTGCAATAGCCCAGCAAGTGATTCACGTCTTTTACGCACCACTCTCCGGAAACACGGCGCAGGGATGGAATGCTCCCACCGTCTTGGCCAACGTCAGCGGCATCCGAGATTCGTCCTCCCACGAGCCTGTCAGCGGATCCCGCAGAGCTCGTGACAGCGCGTCCCTGAGGCACAGCACCGGACAGACCACGCGTCAATCGGTCGGCGGTGGCTGTCACTCTCCATCGTCCGCCGAACAATTCCAAGCGTAGCGAAATCTCAACAGGGCACGTGACATGGGGCTCTGGATGTTGCCCAGCAATGCTGAATTGCACCCGGGGGAAACGCCCGAGGCATCACAGATTGATTGTGTCTCCCTCTCCACATCCATGCGCGTAGGCACAGAATGCAGTGAGAAAAGTACCAGCGCCCCGAGAGACACCGGCGTTGTTTGCGAGTCATCGACGTCGAGTATCCCATTTCTGGAATCCAAGACCGCCTCATCGCGAAAGCGCGCGCAGACTTCGAAAGAAGCCGCGCCTGCCCTGCATCACTGGGACTCGTCAGCGCAAAATAATGGTCGACAGAGGCGGCAAAGCGGCTGCCTGCAATAGTCAGTAGATGGGCTCTCTATGGTAATGTCCTTTCTTTTGTGATTCAGGAGCCCACTAGGCTCGGCCCGCTGCTGGCTGTTTGGGAGACCGGCTGTCCCACGACGAGAGACTCGGGCCTAAGAAGTCAATGTCAACATCATGACCGCCAGCCTCCGTTTTTATCATACACCTCGTTTTATCAAAACATGAAACATGAGCCGAGCTCGGAGAACGCTGCAACCCGACACTTGGTCGGGTTGACAGCCGGGGGTATCAATGGAAAAAACAACTGCCTCCCCTTGACTCCGTGTCGTGCCGGGGTATTGCCCAGCAAAGTAGCGAAAAACGTGCAGGAAACAGCCCATCACCCGAAGGTCCCTCAACTTCCGTACCGTAATCTTGATCCTTGGGGTCGCGTTCGAATACTCGAACTGAAGTCTATCCACTGTCAATCATTTGCCGTCGTAGAGCTTGCGGAGGTGTGCGCGTTGATGGCGGAAAGAGGAGTAATTGCCGGCGTAGATGGTCTCGAGTATGCTCTTGGGTCTCTTGGCGCGAGAGCCCAGTTGAGAGAGCTCCGTCATTTTCTGTTGAAGCATGTGGTGAGCGATCCGGAACTCGTCCAAGATGCGACCGGCATTGCTGGAGCCTCCCGAGATGTCGTTGGCGGGATTGTTGGGGTCAATCACAGAGAGACGGTTCAAGTTCTTGTAGACCACATCGCTGTTTCTCGCCTGGAGCATGTCAACACGTGAATACCAATCTTGCGCTGGGACGAGCAAACCTTGCTGATGTAGCCCGGGGGGGTCAAACGAATGGCCGTGTGAACGTAATCGAACCTATTACCGTAAAGGTCGAAGAACTCCATGAGCATCTCGCCGAGATGATGCTCCGGGACGAGGTTCCGGCTCTGAACCTGCGGCATGAGCTGCAGCATGCTGACGACCATGCATGTCACGGTGAAGCTGCCAATGCCGCCATTAACTGGCTCGTTGAGGCCGCGCATCGCAAGGAAGTGCTTGATCATCGTCACGAGAATGGGCATGGCCGGATACTGTTTGCTCCACTCGAGGAAAGTTTTTACGGCTTTGGGCCCGTCGAGGCGGTCGAAAGAAATGTCAACTCTCAACCCGGTATAGTTGTCGATGTACTTGACGAGGGGTACTTTGGCGCCGGCGATAAACTCCATGCTGTTATAATTTGTAATCTTTGACTGGGACAGGAACTTTCCGAATTGTCTCAGAGCCTTCATGCCCAAGAACTCCGTGTAGCCGCCTTCCAGCCAGCGTCTGGCACAGATGACGAGGTCCATGTCGGCAGTGGGGAGATACAGACCGGACATGTAGGATCCGAAGGGACGAACCTCACAGTCCTTGTAGAACCGATTAGTCCTCAGGGCCCGGCTAAGCTTGTCGACAAGGCGAGTGCGCATAGTGTGCTCAAAATCGCGAGGCTTGACCAGCTCGTAAAAGTCGACGATTTCTTTGTGCAGCCTGAGTGAATTAGAAACAGCCAAGGCGTGAAGAAAGGGCCACTCACCAGACGGCCACATCCGAGGACTGAGAATGATCGATCTCAATCCAAGGAGTTGGGTCTTCGTTCTTCGTCACCAGCCATTCAGGTAAAATGTCACCAGCAACAGGCATCTTGTTGACTTTTTTGAGAGGCCCGTAAGTGGGAGGCTTGATTAGATCATCAACGGTGCGCTTGCGGGATCCCAAAGGGTCATTGGCCACAGCAGCGGGTTTGGGAGGGAGGCCAGTAGGTCTGATGACGGAAGGAGTGGAAGGTGCGGAAGATCCAGCGGATCCGTTGGGGTTAGCAAGCCTATTGGGCGCAGGTTGTGTGGTGTTTTGTTTGTGGGTGAAGTCCGCGCGAGGCCCGGAAGGTGCGTCACTGGGTGGAACAGCAGATTGAACAAGAGGAGGAGGGGGGCCGGATGGCGGCGGAGGAGGGGGTGTGGGAGAGTTGGCAGGAGGCAGAATGACTTCCTCCTGGTCTTTCACGTCGTCGTCGCCACCATCCATATCGAACGAAATGAACTCTTCCGCCTCCGTGCTGGCAGCGAGCTTATCGGCACCAGCATCGTCGACGCGAGCCTTTCGAATCAACTTGACCATGTCTCTCTTCTTGCGCTGCGCATCGGCATCAGGAGGGGGGAGTGCGGTGTAAGGATCGGGATTGGACCACTTTGGAACACTGTTGCCGGACTCGTCATGGTCATCGCGTCGGACGCGCTTCTTGGAGGGCTCGGCAGAATCGTCGTCGGAGTTGTCAGAGATGTCCATAGCAGCTTCCTCATCGTCGGACAGCTCGTCAAGATCGCGGTAGACGACGCCGGCATCGGCATCGTTGACCAAGTTCTCGTCAGTGCCATCGGCGCGAGAGCGCAACAGCTCTCTCTCTGCAGGGATAATCTTCTGATATCCTCCGCGGCCCCTAAAGCCTCCACGGCCACGACCGCCTCTACGCCTGTCGTTGTTGCCGGGTCGGTAGGAGTCGGACGAGAAGTTGCCTACTCCGGCGGGTTTGTCCATCCTAAAAGTGAAGTCACCCTGAGGAGGTCTCGCATCGTTGGGTCTGTAGCCATCGTAGGCACCAGAACGCCGGCCTGTGTCGTCTCCTCTGTAAGATTCATAGTGATCGAAACGCCTCGGAGGCGACGGGGAGCGTCGGCGACGGTACTCACGGTCCTCGGGCCAAGGGTTTCTGTAGGAATCAGGAGCACCCGGCGGAGGCGGAAATTGACTGCGAGGACCGCGATCATAGCCACGATTGCGGTCGTCGCGGTGATTGCCTCTACGAGACGAATACGATGGTCTGTAGGAGCTCATCGTGGGCGCGTTGCGATGTGGATACTGGCGTTGACGCGTTGAGGGTTACGTTAATCCACAGACAGCACTCTGACGTTGACTTGCGACAAAACTTTGGGCGGCGACGTCTAATGGCGATAATTGTCGCGCTCCTGCGGTGCCCTACTTTATCGATAAGATCACGTGGTAGTCGATGCCATGCTGCTCTGTTACATAATCAGGCGTGAAAGACCGAGGCGCGGGCGCGGGCGCCACTTTGGTTGCGTCAGTCCTTCCGAAACGGCGGTCACCCAGCAGTCAGTCGTTTTCATTAGGAGCGTACCTGGGCAAGTGCATTCAGTCGCAGGCGCATATCCTGATATTTCTCATTTCATCTGCAATCATCAGAATGGACATGTCAGTGAAGTATCCTAAGGCATTTCTTCGGTGGTTTTGCGGGTAAACGCAGATGGATTCACTCTCGAGGGAAATTATTCACTCTTCAGGCTGCTCTCTAATTAGTTATAGCTCCATCACCCTCCGTCTCACTCGTTACAGCCACTCGTAACAGACATTCAGTGACATTCTAGAAGACAACGCCGCCACCATCGACAACCAAGTCGCTTCCGTTGAAGTAGCTTCCCGCCTTCGAACACAGCATAATTACCACTCCGGCAACCTCCTCCGGCAATCCCATGCGACCGGCGGGGTTCCTCTCCGCCCATATGTTCCTGGCCTCGGCCAAACCTTCGCCCTCGTTCAACACCGTGTCCATGTAGCCCGGACTGATGCTGTTGACGTTGATCCCATACCTGGCCCACTCCGCGGCGAGACTGCTCTTCAGCATCAGCAGCGCTCCTTTGCTCGTGTTGTACGCCGCCTGGGGTTGCGGGAAGTTGACCCTGTGCGCCGAGATGCTCGCCGTGAACACAATCCTACCACCCCGTCCCTGACGCACCATCACCCTCGCCGCAGCCTGCGCACAGATGAAGGCGCCTGTGGTGTTGATGTCCAAAATCTTGCGGAACTGCGACGCCGGCATGTCCAGCGCGTGCACGCATCCCACCACACCCGCGAAGCAGACAAGGTGGTCGATGCCTCCAAAGACTTCTACTGCGCGGTCCATGGCTTTCGCAACGCCCTCTTCGTCGGTGACGTCCACGGACAATGCTTCGATGACGGTGTCGGGGAACTTCTCGCGGAGGTCGGCGAACTGCTTCACTGCTTCCACCGACGTGACGTCGAGGTCGAGAAGCATGAGCCCCTTCAGACCGTGTTGGAGCATCGCTCGCACAACCGCCTGCGCAATGGCGCCTGTCCCGCCCGTCACGACTGCTGAACCCTGGAGGGCGAAGCGAGATTGGGCGTCATCTGAAGCTGATGCTGTTCGAGACTCGGCGCCGGGTAGACCTTCAAGGCCCTTGGCGAGGGTCATGAAAGGGATTTGGCGCTTTGTGAGCTGATCGCGAGCTGAAGGGTCGGCCATGTTGATGGTGTTGAGCCCCCAAGGTGAGATGAAGGCCTAAGGAATACGAAACTTCTAATTAGATTGGATTGATTCACGATACTGACTTGCAATTTGGGGCGAAAAGCTTCGGCAGCCTGGCACCGGTGTCATCAAGTCGAACCTAAGCCATTGACCTCAGGGAAGGGGTGACAGGACGCCTTCCACCGGCCATCTCGGCGGAGCATTATGGCCCGAAACGGGTCTGTGCTGCCGGCCGCGGGGCACCGCTAGCGGAGTCGTGACTACGTCACCGTCCTCTCGTCGGACCACAACTGTCCACATTGTTGACCCAGCTTCACGTCTTCTGACGATACAATGAATCAACTCATATTCAAACGGACTATTACATTGATTTTCGCCTGAACGGGTCTGATTAAGGTTGCTAAGGGCATGTCAATGACACGTGCTACGAGCGCCCCAGGAGGTGACAGGTCCCGGTCTCGACAATTCCAATGGTCAACTGATTTTCCCATAATATTCTGTCGTCATGGACGTAGTTATACCTTAGCCCACAGTTACCAATTTCCGCGTTCGGTTTACTATACGATCCCTCATTCTGCGAATATTCGCGCACAGCTGCATCAATTCTTCTCTCCTGCGTTGTCTCGGGCCCAAGTTCAAGGCTTCGCCGGGGGCTAATGAGCTTTTTTCCGTTTCTTCCGCATCGACAAAACACTCCACATCGGCTTCCTCGCTGTTCTGGCCGCACTTGTTGTCGCACTTGCCTTTGATGGTGGATATCTCAGCTGCGTCTTCGCTTTCGTCGGCTTTCAGGTCTTCGGGTTTTGGCCAAGGCCACAGTCCTTCCAGGCACTGATCTTCGCAGAGGGTGTTGAAGTTTTCGTCTGGCCTGAAGGACCAGAAGTTGTATACCCGCTGTTTTGCTTTGCTATAAGCCACGGTCTGGTAGGCATGACTCTTTGGCAAATCTTCCCAGAGACGAAATTTGGCTAGAACACTTAATTCTCTGGCCATGACGAACAACTTCGCTGTCCAGTCATCCTGGCTGTTGCTCAGAGTGTAAAACCGAGTATGTTTCCAGTCTCTCTCAACTTCCAGGAACACGTCTGGGCAGCAATCTCGCTGGATGTACCCTTTTTCCTTCAGCTCTATCGCGTTTGACAGATGGAAACCTTTCTGCATAAGCTGCAGAGTAGATTTGGAAGTGACACTCAGTCTGGCCTCCCACTTCATTACATTCAGGTCTGGAAAGGCGACTCCATTTTCCATGCTGATGTGGCTGCAGAAGTCGACGTTCACGTAGCCGAAAGGCGTCGTGATTCTGTCGATGCCCGATGTAGATCCTGGCTGCTGTGTGGGGTTTGGCGTCATTTTCGCCATACTATTGAACGGTTGGCTCAACATTTATTGTGTCAAACGTGGTTTTCGATTCTTGCTCGTGATTCTCGTTTGTCCAAGATAGAATCAAAGTTTTGAAGACGAAATACTGAAACTCCCTGCTCATTTATATTCAGAGCCGCGGACCGTAGAGGTTTCTTCTATCGCCCGATTAGATTGGTGGCTTGAAGTTAGAGGCCTCGCTTCGGACCAGCCGTGGAGCCTACCTGGCGACCACACTTTACCTGCTGTGTTTAGTGATTTGACTTTTTACTTATCTCAAGTAATGGCACTTATGCCCAACCACAAAGTCCAAAGACCTAGAACCATAACCATGTAGTGGGGTCCTGGCGTAACGAGGCGAATAACGTCTGTTCAGAGCCATTCATTCTTCGTCAGATGGCACTTTTTGCGAGGCCTCCAGGATATATCTAGATACCTTCCTGCCTTGCATTCAATTGCATCGTCTGTGGCTGTCGGGTATGTCGACATCAACCTTCGAGGCTATTCGGTCACGCGCACAACTTCGGTAGCCAACGGTCAAATTTACACAAAGTCTCTGACCCTCGAAAACGCCCTAGTTGCTTTGGACGATGTCCCATTTAGCGGGGCAACAAAGAGCCGGCTATTTGTTTCTTGGAAGGAGTTGAAAAACAGCCTCTTGGTAAGAGAAGAGCAATACGTCTACGATTCCCACTTCTCGGTCATTTTATCAAAGGCTTGCACCCGATTGACTCAGTGCTAGTGAAGTTGAAGCAGCTGAGTCACATTGGCACCAAGGTCACTCGGCCACACTATGGCCGAGAACTAATAAACATGTACACATCTTGATTACTTCATATGTAGACTGGGTCTCGTGCGAAAAGTACTAAGTTAGCCTTACTTCATGCACTTCCCCGCTGATGAGGATTCCAGTGGGGCCGCCCAACGAAGGCTCTCAGGGAGGGTTAATGAGCCGCGCAGTTCAATGCGTCGTCAACTACCCAGCTACCTGAGCTGGATAGACGACCACTTGGGAAACGGGAAATCAAGAGCATCGAGTAACTAGTATCTCTCCGACGAGCACGTCTATCGAGCTTGGGTATGTTCCAGTTAGCATATGCGGACATCGACCCGCGCCTTCACCCGGCACCATTTCTCCGCGCTAGTATGTGGTCGAAAGTAGTACGACCATTGATTTAGAAACCATTCTGGAGTCTTGTCTTGCAGTGAATAGAAGAAAACCATGGTTACGGTTACCTAAGGACCAGCGTCGCAACTTTGTCCATCGAGTCAGACACTGTTGAGACGCATATCTTGGTGAAACCCTTACCCCATCCGTACTCCCAAAGTCGTCATCATGTCTGGTACTTTCGCTACGCAACCTTGCCGTACGTGTTTCTCCAGTACCGCAGCAGCTTTTACTGAAAAGGGCAGATACACTGAAAAGAAAACTTACCAGGAGCACTTGCACGGAGGGAGAATGGATAGAGGAAAATACAAACGGGGGACGACAGCGACGGGAGACAGCGCACGTCATGACAGTGATTCACATACATGGCCTGTAATTAACATACATGTAGAATCCCGGTATCTGAGCCGTCATTGATGCCCAGAATAAAGTCGGTTTAGAGACTTCGCTTGCGCTAATGGGCTCGCACAAACAAGGTTTTTTGCCATGCTGGGAACTGAAACCCCATACCGACATGGGCCAGACACTTTACTCTACGGTTGACCTATTACGGTAAAAACGGCCGGCGAATCAATCCCTTAGATAGACCGGGTACCCCGTCGCGTCGGACATTGTGCCGCTACCGCTCCGAGAGCGAGGCCGTATGTAACCATCTCTACCTATGGTTTTTTATAACCCCGCCTTCTGTTCCAATGCTCACAAATATCGAGATTCCCGGGCTCGCCCTGACTGGTCGCAGCAACCTCAGCTGCCGATCATGGCTGTTGAGCTATGTGTCTAAAGCCTGTCCTTGAAGACGCGCAGTCAGATGTGCCGGTTTGCGTCGGTCGACGCCAGACTGGCATTCCGAGAATCCGGTTCAAGGACTCGCATGGTATCTTGGGATTGAAGGTTCTCTACCTGGACGACTTGTGCGAGTGATTTTGCAAGGCCAGGTGACATGAGGCAATGCGTTAAGAATATAGGACGAAGCGCGTTGGAAGTAAGACGCACATTTTGATTAGCATCAGGGGAGTCTATTTCAGTTCTAATCTCAAAATCTTGATTGCTTATGTTCTTGTCAACCTTCCCAGAGGGCTCGTAATAAGCGTAGAGTGGGCCGGAAACAGCCATCGTAGGTAGACTACCGTCACTGAACCATGTTCATTGATAAAAATAATCCGTCATGCGCCGGAAGGCGAAAAGTCAAGCCAGGAGGGTCACCTTGGGAAAAATCTGGCCCAGTACTTGGTGCGTCATGACTAGTGTTATCTACCATGTACTCTACACAGTAGATCATTTGCCGCCGGTCACGCGACGAGCGGATGGGCCTGGCGTTAACTGATGTGATTGGGGGCTATAGAGATACCCATTAACAACCTGAGTCCTCCGGGGCCTCACACCTCCGGGGACAGCCACGGCTAGCTCATAACAGATTGATTGGGTTGGTCTATTTTCTCTCGGTTGCCTTCCGATTTAGAAACATATGAGAGCTGCGGCTAAGGCAGTGGGCCGGAGAATGAAGCCAAGGAGACGCGAAGGTGACGAGAAGCGAGGGGTATTTTACCTCGTCACAAACTCCCGGCTGGGATTGTGGAAAGGCCTTTTCTCCTCCATCGACCTCGAACAATCTGTCGTTTCAAAGGTTAAGGTAGTTCACCTAGCCGCGTCTTTCATTCAACATGCACCACATTCATTTCATCACTCTTTTGTTGGCACTCGTGTCCGTGTGTTACTCCCAGCAGTCGAAACTGCCGAGCTCTTCACACTCTGGACTTCCTACTTTCCGTAACACAACTTCGTCTCGTCCTCTGCAGAAGCCAAGTGTGTTACCTTCGCCTTTCTCGTCCCATAATCCCTCCACTTCGTCTCGTCCCTCTCACAGGCCTAGTTCCGCACCTCCATCCTTATCCCACGTTCCTTCTACCTCGTCCCAACCCCTACAGAAGCCAAGCTCTGCCCCCTCATCTTTCTCATCCCATGTCACATCTCAGCCACCAACTCGGGTTCCTTCTTCAGTCCCGTCTGGAAATTCATCTGCTCCCGCAGCAACTGTTACGGTGAGCAATGGCGAGAACGTCGACGTACTACCTGGCGTCGTCGTCGTCGGTGCTGGAATAGGGGGCTTCTTCACTGTCAACGGCGTCAAGACACCCATTGCTGCAGGCGCAACCGTCGTTGCAGGATCTTCTGCCTCGCAACCAGACGATCCAAACGATCCGGAAAAGCAAAAGTCTCGTGATTCCAATGAACAGTCAACACAAGGACCGAGATCAACCGAGCCGGCCAGCTCCAAGCCACTCTCAAGCTCTGCCACATCATCCACGGCATCCACATCTTCAGCTGCTCCTAGCGGTACATCGGCAGACTATATGATCTTTGCTAAAGATGGTACCACAAAAGAAGACGGAGATGGTTTCGGCAACACTCTGGCAGGCCTCGTCGGGGCTGACAACATAGACACAATCTTCAACGATGCCAATATTCCCACCGTCTGGCGCGCAAACCTCACTCCTGACCAACTCGAAAAGGTCAAGGCCGACCGCGTCGTCGCTGAGGCGAGCATCAACGACCCTCTCACCCGCGATGATCCGGATTCCGGCGCAGGCCAAGCTCCAACAGCCACCCAGCAGAAGCGCGCCGAGGTCGCCCAAACACCGAGCCCCAACAACGACATCTTTGACCTGCGCACACTCTCAACCCCACCCAGAGAGAAAGACTCCCTGCCAGACTACCGCTACGACGATCCCGCCGGCGAGGGCATCACCATCTACGTTGTTGACACCGGCCCGTTCGACTTGGGGCACACCGAGTTTGCCGCCCCTGGTGGCCGTGTCACCCGCCGAGAGCTCAACGTCGCCCGCAACAAGAAATTCAGCCTCGAAGACACCCAACATGGCACCTGTGTGGCTTCCAAAGCCGTGGGAGCTACAACGGGCGTGGCCAAGCGTGCCAACCTCGTCGGCGTGCGCATCGACTTCACCGAGTTCGGCCTCCTGCGCGGCCTGCAGAGCGCCTACAACGAGATCAAGAAGAACAACCTCAAGGGCAAGGCCGTCGTCACAACCTCCATCCTCATGCGTCCGCCTGACAACATCTACACGACCTCGATGCGCAGCGTGCTCAAATCACTCACCAGCTTCGACATCCCCGTCATCGCCGCAGCAGGCAACAAGTTCGGCCAGGCAGGCCTCACGGAGCCCGACAAGGCGCCGGCGATCTTTTCCAAGGAACTGCCCATCATCGTCGTGGGTTCCGCCGACAAGGACTTCCAGATGGCCGCCACAAGCCAGCGCGGCAACTTGGTTACGACATGGGCCATTGGCAAGGACATCAAGTGCGCCGACATTGGCGACGGGACGAGCCTGGCCACCGACTCTGGCACATCCTTCGCGGCGCCCCAGGTGGCAGGTCTCGTGGCCTACTTCATGTCCCACCCTGAGTTCTCCCCTGACTTGCCCGCCGGAGGCGTCGCCAAGGCAGCTCGCGATATCGTGGGAGCCCTCTCGTACCCGCGAGTCAAGGAGGCGGGATACCCCCCGATCGCCTGGAACGGCTACGATCTGGACCTCGAGTGCGCCAACCCCAACAGCGGCACCGGCAGACGAGTCCGCCGCGGCGTGAGACGTGATCTCGGCAAGGCCTGCTCGTACGCGCCCACGGCGGCGCCAACTGCGCGTCCCACCGGGTCGCCTGCAGGGGGTCTCCCTGGGGGGAACCAGGGCGGCAGTCAAAGCGGGAGGCCTTCGGCGACTACGACATCCATCACGGCGACCGCGAGTCCCGAGCCCCCGAAGTGCAACATTTGCGGCGCAGAAACTGCGACAGATGCTGTCGGGAACCTGGGAGGACAGGTTGGGTGTTCCGGGGCCGACGTGGCGCGGAGCGCGTGCGAAGCCAACGACGAATGCAAATGTAAGTTTCTCGGTATCTCCCATCCTGTTTCGGACAGGTGCTGACTGACGATGATAGCCTGGGCCTTTGGCAAGGAAGACAGGGGTACATACACCATTGATGTGTGTCTCATATACACAGACACCGTCACGAAGATTGTCGGCGCAGCACCGCCAGATCCCGAGGGCAAGTGTCCCTTCAGATACAACGACAAGGGTTGCCCGCCTCTGTAAATAGGGGCTAGCGTTTTTGTTGACTTGGGAATCTACGTAATGAGATACTGGGACTTGATGTGACGGATTTCAGATAGGATCGAATGAGAACTTTGATACTTAGCTTACAGTCAAATCTAACCCGTCGTCTATATTTTATGATGCGAGCATGAAGTGTTGCTTTGGTAGTGCCATCCTCTCTTCATCATTGATCAGCAGTAAGTCGATTGGCTCGAAGCGGGGTAGACAGAGGAGTGATCACATTTCCGGGGAAACTGGAGACACATAGAAGCTGACTCGGAAGTCTTATGGAGCGGATAGGAAGGCTGAAGAAGAATGGCTTTGGACTTCTCGGTAAGAATTTGAAGCTGCGTCTGTAGTTCAAAGTGCGAAGCAACAGAAATCCATACTTTTACAAGCTGTTGTGTTCTGAATGATGTTGAGTCATCCGTCATGTATTCAATGCTGAATACGTGGAGCGATACGCGGAGCGAAATCGATGTGAACTCTGCACATGATATAGTGTCATACTCTTGTCAATATGTAGCCTACTAACAATCGGATACCTGGAAAAATCTGCTAGCAGCCCAAAGGTAAAGGATGATAGGCTTATGCTTGTAAGAAAAGAAAGAACAGGATGCGCTACGCGTTCATTCTAAGCTTCTTATAAACTGCCTCTCCAACTAAGGCTGTATTTACCTGGCTTCTAACCAGGCTAAAAATATCATAGAAAAATCATAGCGAATCATTCTACAATAACTCCAAACTCAAGCAAAGTCCTAATATCATTTTAGCAAGAGAAATGCGCCAAGCCAGGTCACATTAGCCTGACAGAGTCATAGCTTCTACAGACTAAACAGCACCTAACCAAAGCTGAGCAAGTATGATGGCTGACTTTCCAAGACCATACAAGTAGAATAGAATACACACACGATCCCTAGAGATGACGGAAAATAGAGGAGATCCCTGCAAACAAAGTAAGCATAGGGAACAAAGGTATGCACACAACTCCTGAAGATTAGATGATGGCAGAGACCCCATTCAACAGGGATCACAATGATTATGTACAAGACTGCTAGAGATGAAGGAAGGCAGAACTCCCACTCAAAGGGAAAACAAATACATTCCAAGCAGAATACACAAGTGACTTCCAGAAACAATTGACAATGGAAGAAGTAGGTAGCTATCGCTAGGGTCGAACAAAATTCGTACTGTGGAATACAAATACAGCTCCTGGAGATGAAGGATGACAACGGAGACCCCATTCGATGGAGATTGCACAGCAATTACAACAGAATAAATGAGGAATGTCGTACTAGGTGGCCCTTGGGTAGGTGTGTAACGGTAGCAAAGGTCGCCGAGGACCCAGAGGGCTTCCACGTTCCACATGTTCGGTCCCTACAACTCAAGAGAGCAGAAAGATCAACCCCGAGCAGTAAGATAAACAGCTCATCCTAGCAGAGATGAATGCCAAGTCCGACGAATTCCAATCAACCCATGATTCTCTGAAAACAGTGCTGGTTTGCCGATTTGTTACAAAACAGGGGGTGGGCACCCACACAGAATGGGCAGAGCAACCAAACCCAAAGGACCCCATGATTCAACACTTAAAACGAGATAGTGCGAGAACTTCGCGTATCCTCGCACTCGTCCTAAATGGAAATGGTCCATCTAGCCGCAGTTGATTTTAGAAACGTTTACACCTTCGTGGCGCAGGCCACAGGGATACGTCTCAACGTTAGAAAAGGCGCTCTGTTCTCCTACTGGCTTGGGTTCATGGGGTGTTCCTTGTGGGAATCTCGGCCAGGGATACATCCTTTTAAATCGGATCGAAAGGCCGAACGTCAATGCGAGATTCTTGATTCATGGAGCGTAATTAGAACCCGTTGGTGTGACGGAATGATGGGGAGATCTTTTGGTCCAAGTGCTGCACGTAAAATGAGTAGCTATCCTACTTTGAGGAATCAAGTTGCGGCATGAAGCCAGTACATGCCATAGCATGAAGCATTACGGTACTGAGGAGGAGACCCTTGGTACAGATAGATGATTGTGTCACTGTCTTGATGTCTCGTTGACCACACCGCTACGCAAAAAAACAACCCTTTACCATACAAAACAATTTCTTGCGCAAGGGCTTCTGCGTCCGGTAAACAGCTGGCCATCTCCTACCAAAACCCTCACAGAAAATTTATCACCATGATCCTGGCCATGTATGCAGTCGACATCGCCCCACACCATCTCCGTGAAAATGACGATCCCCCAGGGAATAGAATGTCCATTACCAAATCTTGTCATCGGACAGCAGGGCCACGACATATAAAAAGGTCAATCGAGCGAGAATCATAGCTCCTGATCAACTACATCCACTAGGTTTGTCTCTAGCTTCGAACCCTGAGGAAGGAAGTCATCCTCCCAGGGTTGTACGAATAGACCACACCAAGCCACACCACCTCCGTAATAGTGATGACCCTTGATTCTAGTCCGCGTCCGTCGGGTAATAGTCACAGAATACATAACAAGAGGGGATAGATAGGGGAATACACAGCGCAGGAGAAGCGGGGGGACCTTTCAAATGTAATGCTGCGTCGGACTGACGGTTCGAGTTTCCAACTCTACTGCGGCGACGAGGGGGAAGTACGGAGAGGGTCCCCCCCCCCCTTCCTTGTCACTGTAGACAGAGCGTATTTTGACACAGAAAAACTACATCTACCTTCAATCGGACGTTGGGGAAGGTGTGTTCATCTAGCGGGACCAGAATTGCCGAAATCTGTGCCTGAGCGTCGCATCGCGAAGACTTCATATGGCATCAGGGACCCCTATCCGTCAACCAGCAATGCCATGCCACGTGACGACGTCTGCTGGAGACACCCATCGACAGCATCTCGACTTCGCACCACAGCTCACTCCGACATGGACGCCAAGGGTTCCGTACACTCTTGGCCGTGTCTATTAGATTACGTAAAGCTCTATGCTAAAGGGGGAATCGTCTTGAACAGTCGTCAAGCGTGCCATGCAAGTACGCGCGATGAAGGCGCTGTCTATCTTTCTCTCCGTCACTCACTTCTCCCAAAAACCAACAATTTTTGTGACATCCAGAACTCCGGTGGTCCACGCGCGACCACGGTTATGTAACGGAACATGCTCATGCTCAGACAACATACAGCAAGGAAAAGCAGATGATACGCCAATGTTTACCTGCGGTTGAAGTTGAGGAACTTGCTCTGTTGAGATTGTCAGCGACTGGATAGTGTGGACCAAGGACACAGAAATGCTTACAGCAACGAAAAGAATGATCACGTTGCTTCCGACAAAAGCGAGGAAGATACCCATATCCCTCCAGCGGTTGTCGAAGCTCAGGTCGAGCGGCGTGTAGAACTCGTCGCCAACCTTGTAGGCACAGTACTGACAGTCCTGGGTGTTGTTGTTCGCAATGTAGCCGGGTCCGCCGCGCTCAAAGAACGGCTGCATGTACTCGCCGCAAGTCTGGCCGTCGGGCGCCTTGAACGGGTTGAACTCGGCCTGAGTGCAGACCACCTTGAGATCGTGCAGCGCGGTGGTGACCATGCCTCCAATAAGGCGCGTGAAGGGGTCAAGTTGATAAAGCCACGCACGCCAGAATCCGGGCATCTGGGGGGCGGGAATGGTGACACCGCAGAAGAGGGCGAAGGTGATCATGATGAAGGGGTCGAACTGGGAGGAGATGAAGGGACTAGGCGTCAGGGAAGCCAAGGCCTGGCCCAGGGACACGGAGAAGAGCTCCGTGATGAGGATCATGAGGAACTGGTAGCCTGCGCGGGAAGAGTCCATCTGGAAACCGGGCATGTAGTACAGTGGCAAGAAGAAGGCGACGGAGCAGAGGATGGAGTAGGGCAGCTCTGCGACAGTGATGGCTGCGGCAAAGGTGAGGGGGTTGTACATCTTGGATGACGACTCGCGGAAGAACAAGGCGCGCTTGATGTGGAACATGACCTCGACTTGACTGATGATTAGGGCCGGAAGGACGGTGACCTGGAACATGACGAAGACCTTGTACTGAAGCGAGGAACGGCTGTCGTCGAGGTTGAGGTAGGTGAGACCAGTGATCAAGGCGACGATGACGTGGTTGAACAAGCGGGTGAAGAGGTAGTTGGGGCTGCGCCAGAAGCTGAGGTTCATGCGAGAGATGACAACCTTGAGCTGATGCAGCTGAGGAGAGGCATACTCCTTGGCGAGGTCGGGGTTGACGTCGCGGCCGGCAGCGACGCGCTGCTCCTTGAGCTGAGAGATGGTGTCCTTGACGTTGGCAAGCTCGGCGCTGTCGTTCCAGATGTCGGCCCAGTCGCGGTCCCCTACACGAGGGGCGGAGCCAGCACCAATGGCCTCGAGCATGTACTCGGCGACGTTGTCGGTGGGCTTTGCGACGGCTCCGTGGCGCTTGAGGTAGTCACGGAGGACGACAGCATCCTGGCCAATGTCACCAAAGTAGACGGTGCGGCCACCACGCTGGAGGAGAAGCAGGCGGTCGAAGTTCTCGAACAGGGCGGCATTCGGTTGATGAATGGTGCAAAGAATCGCCTGGCCGGCAGCAGCAAGCTTCTTAAGGAAACGCACAATGTTGAAGGCACTCTGACTATCGAGACCAGAAGTGGGTTCGTCCAGGAAAAGAAGGAGCTCGGGCTTTGCGGCAAGCTCAACACCAATCGTCACACGCTTGCGCTGCTCGACAGTCAAGCCAAACTCTGGTGATCCAATGATGCAGTCTGCGATGTGCTCCATCTCCAAGAGGGCAATAATTTCCTCGACGTAGGCGTAGCGCTCGGGGATGGGCGTCTCGTAAGGCTGGCGCAGAAGAGCAGAGAAACGAAGGGCCTCGCGGACGGTCTGAGAAGGGTCGTGAAGGTCGAGCTGCTCGGCATAGGACGTGCTTCGTTGGAACTGCTTGCCGGGTTTCACACCGTCGACAAGGACGTCGCCGTGGATTACTCCGATGTTCTTCCTAGCGGCGAGCACGTCGAGAAGTGTGGTCTTGCCAGCGCCAGATGCTCCCATCAGAGCAGTAAGTTGACCCTGTGAGAAATGTTAGTTCTGTGTGACCCATGTACATGTTGGGGTTGTTAGTCAACTTACAGGCTTCACGTAGCCGTACACTCCATTCAACAGGCGACGTGTGCCACCAGGAACGGGAACGTCGTAGTTGAGGTCCTCCCAAGTCAAAACACTGGCCGAGTCTTGTCGCAAATCGGAGGACTCCTGCGCTTCGCCGCGGCGCTTGGCCTCCCTCTTCGCTATGAGTGCGTCATTCAGCTTCTTGCGCTCTTCATTGGGCTTCTGGTACACCTTGGCCGAGTTTCCGCCGCCAGCAAAGTTGACGAGTTCTCCGAGGGTGACGTTCATGATGAGGAAAAAGACAATCAAGGCCAGAATGATGCCCCAGTTACGCCAGAGATCTCCCTTGAAGTAGGAGAAGGCGTTGGCAATGTAAGCCGAGCCATCGACGAGCGTAGTGCCGGACACGGAGCCGGCGAGGGTGCAGACCTGATGGTTGATGTCGGTGTAGCCCGGGCCTGAAGGGATGAGAGACTCGTCGGAGCAGGTCAGCTGCAGCCGGCTGAACTCATTCTCCATCATGGCACTGAAGGCAAGACCTAAGGCGTTCACCCAGTAAATCCAGCGGAGCCACTTGTGTTCGGATTGGTACTGAATCAGGTAGCCAGAGGTGACCACGAAAAAGGTGATAAGCACCACCGCACTTTTGATTGCGACGTCAAAGTCCGATCTACGTGTCTTGATTAGCATGATAAACAAGTGGAATAAGATATAGGAGCCGATTCGTACGATATGCATCCAATGGTTCTGAAGAAGAGAGTCATGGCGATGTTTCCGGAAAGGATCATGAGGTAGAACGTGAAGAATGCGCCGGCGTCGCGAACAAGGCCCGACATCCAGTAAACGATGAGGCTGAACACCATAATCTGACTTGCCGCGAAAGCCTGGTCGACAATAATCTGCGCGATCCAGAGAGCCGATGGACGATGAAAAGCGTAGGCCTTGTGCTTGTTGACGATTGCGCGACCGGTCATGGTGCCGGCGAGCTCAGAAAAGGCTTGGAAGGCGTTGAACAGGAGCGAGATGAACATGAGACCGCCCTTGCTGAAAGCACTGGCAGAAGTAGAGCCGAGACGGAAGAAGAGGGTACCGAGAACGATGGCGATGACGATGGAACGGACCCAGGAGAGGAACAAGGAGAGACGATCCTGAAGCTTCAGGACAAATTGACGCTTCATCAGCGCCCAGACCTGCAGGTGGAAGCCGACGGCGTAGACAGAACGGTGTGAGGAGCCACGTTTGGCCTCGCGAACGGCGACTTGGAAGTCCTCGTGCTTCTCAGTCTCCTGGGCAAGCCTTGCCTTGTACTCCTCCATCTCGCTGTCGAGCTGCTTTTGGAACTTGGACGTCTTGAAGACCTCGGCGAGAGTCTCGGGACTATGAGGAGCGTTCTCGGGCGAGCGGCCCGCGACATATTCGCGCTCGAACTCGTCGGTGCAGCCGGTGACATAGTCGGGAGTGGTCTGTCTGGGGCGGGGAGCGAAACCGAGACCTTCAAAGTAGGCGCGAGCTTCCTTCGCAGGACCCAGATAGACCTGCTTACCGGCATCGATGACCATGACCTTGTCGAACAAGTTGTAGATGTTCTCCGAAGCCTGGTAAAGGGAAACAAAGGTGGAGGTCTGGTACAGGTTCGTCTGAACACGCAGAGACTTGACGAAGTCGAGGGCGGTACTGGCATCGAGACCACGGGTACTGTTGTCCCAGGAGAGGACGCATGCGTTGGTGATCATCATCTCGGCGATGGACACGCGCTTCCTCTCGCCACCAGAGACACCGCGAACGAAGGCATCGCCGACAACGGTGTGGCGGGTGTGCTCAATGTTGAACATCTTGAGAAGGGTGCTGATGACCTGCGCCTTGAAGTCGTTCTTGGACATGCCGGCCGGGCGCTTGGCGGGGACTTTGGTGTCCAAAGCGAACCCGAGGGTCTGCTCGACGGTGAGGGTCGAGTGGTGAATGTCGTCCTCCTGGTTGTACACGGCCTCGCCGCGATAGCGCTTAAATTCGTCGGCCGTGAAGGGGCCATAGCGAACATCGCCGGTCACGCTGGTGTAGCCAGCGCGCTGGTTCGCAATGGTCTTGAGGAACGTGGTGCATCCCGAACCAGGCTTGCCCAGAACCAGAACCATCTCTCCAGGCTTGCAGACACCCTTGAAGTGGTCCAACAAAGTAGCTTCGATACCCTTCTTTCCCAGGCCCAGAAAGTTCATCACGGGAGTGACATAGTTGACAAAGTCGACGAAGGCATCGGGAAAAGTCTTGACGTAGTTGGTGGTACCGCCCATACCCGTCACGGTGAGACCGTCCCAGTAAGCGCCGATGTGCTTCGGTCTGATGCCGGCCTGGCGCTCAGCTTCGACGCCGCCGCGCAGAACGGCCTCGAGGTCGAACTGCTCTCCGTCCGTCTCGGAAGAAGGCGAAGCCGAGTTGACGTTTGCGACAGCCTTTTCCGCGTCGTCGGGCTTTCCGCGGCTGTGGTGGCTGCTTCTCCTGCTCGCACGCGACAAGCCAGATAGCTCGCGCTGCAGCTCAGCAAACTCTGCTTCGGCCTGGTGAACAGAAACACCGGTGTTGATCGCGCTGAAGCCATTGGGGTTGTTGCGCCGAGCTTCCTCTCTTTGCTGTTCAGGGTCGGCGGCAGTCGAGGTCGAGGATCGAGGGGCCGGTGTTGTATCGGTCATGTTCTTCTCGTTGGCAACGGGGCTGCCACCGGCGGCAGCCTCCTGCTGCTTCTCAAAGTCCCGGTCCGCCATTGGACCGTCGGGCTGAGGTGAAGAAGGCGATCGAGTGGCAGTTCACTGCGACGCAGGTTCGTAGACGTAGAATGGAATGCCAGGTGCGAAGGCAGCGCGGATTGGAGGCCTAGTAAGGATTATAAGTAACGGTGATGGCAGTCCGGAAAGTGGCGGACACTGGCCCGTGCCGGTGAGACGATGGTGTAGTGGATGTCGAAGTACAACGAGGGCCCGGATGGAAGATCCGCGGCGTGGGGATGATGGAGGGTTAAAGAAAGAGGGCAGCAGGGTAAGCTGTGGTATGGAACAAGCCCCAGAAGACGGGTCTTGGAGGTGTGACAAGTACAATAAAAGTGTCAATGTACGTGATGAGAGAGTGTTGGGAGTTGCTTCAGACCAATAGGTGGTCCTTCGGCGGACGAAAACGGTGGGTGGATGAAACAAGAGACTGTCGACAACACGAGATTAAACCAGGAGCAGACGTCTGGAAGACGATGCTTAAGAAGAAGAGGCAGATCGACGCTGGAGCAAAGCGGATAAGAAGAGGAGAGCACAAAAAAAAAGTGCTGAGTGACTCCCTGCCGGTAACGAGCTTGGCCTGGTACTAACAACATGGGTATAATGCAGGTGTCCCCGTCGGATCGACTTCGGGACCCTCCCAAACAGAAAAATTATTACCAATCAAGGGTCAGTGACAATTACAACTTCGGAGCTACTGTGGTATAGCCCGGACGTAGGAGGACTTAAGGCCGTGGTGGGTTGACCGGCAGCTGTTCCAAGCCAACGAGAGTGCGGCGGAGGAGACGACGACGCACGAGGACGACGACGACGAAGAAAGTCGAAGGGTTTCAGGGCGGGTATGTCCAGGTACTGTACGGATACGGATACACTAATAGGTATCTGTCCGCACACTACGAATTACTGCGTAAAAGCCCACATGAGCAAAAAAGGTACATGGGTTTTACGCCTGTTGCCAATGGGATATGTAGGTACCGTATCCGGCGATGCTTAGCAACCAACTCAGCCAAAGATCCAAGGCAAAGGCCAAGGCCGTAGCCAGCTGGCAGTACTATGTATGCACTGCAAGAATGCGCCCTACCGCGTAGATATCTCTCCGCGATACGGATGATGCAGGTGTAGCTCAAGTGCTGCTGGGTCTGAGTCTGACAGGGTGGGTGGAGGAGAACTCCACATGCAATAAAATGTCGGGGGTGTGCCAGACAGGAGCCATGCCCAATCCATGGATGTGAGAAGGACGGTGGAATACTGGTGGGGTTACGGCTGTGTGGATCACAGTTGTCGTTTCTTGGCAAGGTCCCACGGGTCTCCATGTCGGCGATGAGCCATGCTGAGCCATGCTGAGCCATCTTTGACACTGATGCGATCACAGAGACGGCGAAGAGTCAGGCGTGGTCGCCATCGTGGGCGTGCTGCTGTCCCAGAGAGGTAAGGGAGCTTGACGAGACGGCACTGACAGCTGCGATTCGGAGAAAATATGGAAAACAATCTGATGTCGCGACGAGAGGCGGTCAGCGATGGGACGAGATGGGATGGATTGGTCGATCGGCCATCACCACGTACCTAGGGGTGTGAAGTCTAGAGAGTGGTGTAATTAGCCACTTGCCGCTATTCGGAGGAGGGTGTCATCGGGAAAATGAACCTAAAAAGCTTCCCTCTTGCGCAGAAACCTAACACTTTCCCACGACATGCTGAGAGGGACCCGGTAATAGAAAATGCCGGATGGATGGCTACCTACTCGCCACGCGAGTATTCCGACCTCGAATGTAGTAGCACTCACCTGCCAAAGCAAGCCTTATCTCAGCGATCAATGGAGAACAAGCAAGCATGGAAGAGATGGTCGTCGACTTCGAAACACGAGTATCCGATGTTGCTCGCCAATGAAAGAGGCTGATACTTTTCCCGAGGCGTAAGACGCAATCACAGGTAAAGCAAATCACCGCTGGGTGCAGTAGTGCAGCGTGGTGTGGTCGCGCTCCACTGATGGGGGGCGCACTGGAATCTGCAGCTGGCGTATTTTGGACGGGCTGTATCGCAGGGGATGCCAGTACAGTCCGTAAAGCATTGAAAATAACGATGTGAAAATCTCAGTGTTGGGAGGCGGCGGGAAGAAAAGTGGAATGATGGAAGATGGAGGAAACTGCTCCGCTTTACGGACTTGTTCGGCTTTCCGCCGCAACTTCCATTCCAAAGCTCGCAATAACGCTTCAGCCTTCAGCTCCAAGCGCTCGCCAATTCGCGTGTAATCATTAGGTGCGTTATGTATCCGCAGTGCCTGTATGGCTGACGGTCAAGCAGCATGTTTTCACCTGCAAGTTCTTTTCTTTTCTCTTTTTCGCATGTCCACTGTCCAATGTCGAGATTAAACTTGCCTGAGAGAGAGTACCTCGTTCCGTCTTATTATTGCCTGCCCTAACTGCCTACCGTTGCCTGCCGTTTGCTTTCCAGCATTGTGGCTGACAAGCGCGCACTGGTGATATGTCACATTTGGCCAATCAAATCCCCCGGAATAGCGACTCTGTCATGTTGGTGGGGCGCAACTGTCGGTCTCGAGTCATCCCGCAATCAAGGTCGCGCAGGCTTCCGACTTCCGTTTTAGGAATGGTCTTCTAAGGTCAGCCGCTTACTCAGCGGCATGAGGAGCCAATAAACAGCTCGCATTGGCTGAAGGCTGTCCAGACACAACCAACGAAGCCTCAGTGCTCTCGATTGTTATCACCAATCCATCCCGGCTGTGGCGTCGAATCCAGGTCTTTTTCACCGTCTTCCTTTGCAACGGCGTCATATTGCGTTCCCACAGCTCGTTATTCTCCAGCCAGACGGAGCTCTTCCTCTACCTTCCGACTAGCCGTTCCCGCCAAACTCCCGCCAAACTTTTCACCCGCAAAAGAAGCATATCTCGACTTCACTCGCCCGCTTTGCATCTCGCATATCGCCCGTAAATCTCAGCTGTGAGGGTCCCCCATCTTTGGCTCTCCAGGTACGGATACAGGTACCCACACTGATGAATACTGTGTACAACGGAACAGGGACTCCATGCACGAGATTACGGTGCAACATGCGTTTGGCATCTGTGCCCGCTTGTGGGTATACCTACCAATGTCGCTGCCCCTTACATAAGCTTCCGTCCCCCCAAAACAAAACACGGAGAAGCCGCCAGGCTGCGACGCTTGTCCGAGATGGAGGGCGAAAAGCGAGACATGAGGAAAGAAAACACGCAAAGCAAGTCGCTGTGGATACCGGTCCCAGCGGGCCCCAATCCTACGCAGTAGGGCCATAGCTTAAAGTTGAGGACTTCGAACTTCGTCCGCCGTGACGGCGGAATGCTCCCAGAGACGATAATTATTACCGCACGCAAAGGTACTCTCTACAGAAAAGGTACCACATCTCTCTACTGCATTGGGCCTCTACCCCGGATGGCTTCACACGCAGCTCCGTGCTGACGGATACATCTCGCCCTCTCGCTGTTAGGGCTGACTACTCTACTATGTATGTTACGCTACTGGAGCAAAAAGTATCCAGAACTCGGCGTGATCAGGACTTTCGTACATCTGCCAAGCCCGTCTCCGACGTGAGTCACCGTCACATTGCGAAATTTGCTCTCAACCATCAGCATGCTCGAGGCTGTTGTCAAGTACCGGCGTACAACAACGGCGTGGACTTGGGGTGTGCCACGATAGCCAGCATCACCACAGTCACAGTAAGACCAGTCGCTCGTACCTAGTACCCTGCCGCCGCGCCTCCCGCGCACTCTCCCGCTGCAGGTCACACATTCTCAAGTCCGCTCTGCGGTACGGTCCCGGCTTCGCGTCGGCTCATTCCGGCCGAGAAACCGGAGGAATCTTGTCATGATTGCTTTCGTTATCCAGGCCGTCATCGTCATCGACTCTGGCTGACAATTTGCTTGATGATAAATCAACAGTTGTACTTCAATGTCAGCGCCCAGGATTTGCGGCGTGGTCAAATTGCCAAGCCCTGCCACAATTCCACCCTAACAAAAAGTCCGTCCGTCTCTCTTCCACTTGGCTCTCTGCCGAACAGGCTTCGCGTCACGCTTCGCTGTAAGCACATGGCCTAGGCACATACCAAGTCACGTACGCAGCATATGTACTCGTTAGCGTGCATGGTCTCGGCCTCAAGTGCCGCGACGCGAAACACGGCCGCGAAAGCATCTCTGGTCACACAACAGTCGACCAGCTGGCATCGACTCAGATTCGAGACTCCTTGCAGCACGCGAACTTAGCTGTAAGCTTGTGCGATTTTAAACTGACCTCTCTGTATTAGTGGGGCCTCCCCCGCCCGAACACGCGACATCAATTCGCTCGCGAGTCCAGCATCCGGGAGACGGCGTGGCCTAGCCATCCAAACCCAGACTGCACGTCCAACGAAAGAGAATCCGAACAAGCCCGCCGTTCGAAAGCCTGCTGACTTGGTTCATCCCGGGATTGGGAGCAGCCGAAGAGTCACAACGAGAGCCAAGCATTCTATCCGTACTTTCGTCCGCGTTCACGAAGCATACTTTCTTTAGCGTCATCTACCAGGGATTCGATCTCGCGGGGCAGCTGATCAGCGAGTTGCCGCCGGCTGGACTCGCACCGGCAATGTATCGACGTGAAAACCTGAAGCCGCTGTGCGGCTATCGCTTGCGATCGCCTACAGTCGGAGCCGATTCGGTGATGCTGTATCTGAGTGCCTCAGCAGCAGACTTGACGAGTCAAACCTCTCATCGTCAACCCGAGTTCACGGGGAGATAGGTCGAAGCATTTCCAGCTCGCCCAACCACAGCGAGGAGAGTTGTACAACACAATGGTTGCGGCTCATCCTACCTCTGCCAATGTTTCCCCAAATGTGAGCATTTATCTGTGCGGACGTGATCAACAGGTTCATACCAAAGAATGCCCGTGTGCGATGTACAATGTTCCTGGGATTTGACAGCAGCCCACCAGATATCCTCGGGCGACTTGCCAAGTCGTAACCAAACTGCCGTGATCGGCAATCGCGACGCAGGGCGGGCGGGGGGTTCCGAAACGTTCTCGATTTAAAATGCCTTTCCAAGCGGACACTCGGGGCCTGAGTCCGTCCGCGGTTGCAGCAGTCCCTGGCCTGGCTTTACCGACACTCAACATGGGACGTTTCTCACGACAGTGCGTGCCATGAAAAGGTGCAAGCTGAATGGTTGGGCTCTTTGACTGGGCCCGCGACCGAGGTTCGATCTGCGGAGTCTGGTCGACGCGCAACTGTCAAGGAAAGCCTATTGTTAAGTCGGGTCATAAATCCGACCCATGCGCTGATGTTCAGCTGGCCTGTGTCGTGTCAGAGGAAGCGAGAAGCAATAGCTCTAACTTCCTTCACCTACGAAGCTTGCGCACTGAAGAGGCTAGCTTCGACTGATGTAAGGTCCGTAAGTCTCGGTCATGCCGCGGCGAAAGACAGGCGATTGGAGGCTTCGCCGCATCTCGTTCAGTCTGATTAGTTGAGGGCAACCCCTCCTCCCCTTGACATAACTATCCTTCCAGGTCCGCGTCATCAGACGCGCCTGAACCCTTATATCTGACGTGATGCATTGTTCCGTACCATCTGAGCGCTGGGGGGTGTTGCATCTGCCCAAAAGTCACCGCCGGCGTCAGGATGGCTCCGCCGAGACCGGCCCCCGGAGGTCCACCGGCGCCGAGGCTTGGCTGTGAAAGCGCGACGTCGAGGATTCTCGCCGATAACGTGCTGGCTCCGGCTGTTTCTCGAAGGTGATTTTGACAACCGTGGTTAGGTGAAAAGTGTTAAACCAAGGTGGCTTGGCGCCATCGCAATGACATGGATCAATGAATTTGGGCCACGTCCGTCCTGAGACCCTTGCATATCAGGTCGATAATCCGGCGTGTATCTCAAGGTCGTGTTACACCACGACAGCTCTCAAGAACCCTTTTAACGACAACCTTGTAGTTGCGCTGTCTGCGGTGGCAGCCAGGCAGCCCAGCAGGCATCGTGGTTTTCAGCACCAAAACGACGTTGTGTCTGATGGCCCATTTCGAGAAATAGAATGCATCTATCTAGTCAATGTTCTCGTCTCTGCCTACTTTCGTTTCTGTGGAATACTCGTGAGACAAAGGTGAATGACGGACGACCGTTAGTATATATGCATGGGGCTTTGGCCCCTACGTAGAATACGCGGTGCCTGAGTATTGGAAATTTACCTGGACACTGAAGCTGTGGGAAAATTGGTTTTTGGAGACCGAGGCTCTTGGAGAAAGGAATTGCCCTCTGGGCCTGTAATAGCCTGGTATATAGCTAGTAGAGCCTTAAGATTGACTCAGTTCTATGGACTGGTTTGAGGTCTGTATGTAGATGATGCAATGCTTCTTCGTGACTATGAAGTATTCCACATCAGTTCTTCCCACAACAAAGGCGGTAAAGAGCCTAGGGCTATGAAGTGCAAGTCTATTAAGGGTTTCAACAAGTCAAGGTGGCAAAGAGGCTTTTCAGTCACTGTTCTTGGGTAGGTGTGCGGTTGAAGAAGCTATATAATCACTTCATTCTCATTTCCTCAACCCTAGGTCAAGACCTGATAAGACCTATCCATCATCACTCTCTGTGTAGCCTTCCCCTAATCCACCAAAGAGAGCAACATGATTCAAACAACCAGCTCTCTGTCTCCTAGCTGGCAGGACTACGCAAAGCCTAGCATGTCCGTCATCTTTCTTTGCTGTGTAATCTGCCTTTGAATACACCAAAGAAAACATGTCACTTCGCAACTTGCGTGTTTCCAAAGTTCTTTTCCACTGGGGTGACTGTGAAAGAACCTGCCAAAGCATCTACTCTCATGAATTGATTCGTGGAACTGGGCAGAGAGCCTGATTCATTGGCGTGTGGGTCTTTCTTGCTGTAGACTTTGGAGCTGTACTTTAATGGTTGAGGACTGCTGCAAGAGTGTGGAAATCAATGTCATATGTCTACAACCGTCAATACTAGGAAGACTCAAATATGGTCAGATGTATGGGAGTTTGGACAGCATAACTCTGTAGATCTGCTTTTTTAGTTATGGCATGAAATATCAGATTGAACCAGGCAGGACCTTGAAGTCTCAGGATCTGCAAACTTATGGAAATATCCAAGAGCTGTTATCTATTGAAGTTACTTGTTTCATGGAACAAGTTGTCAAAAGCTGAACAAGCACATTTTGCAACCAAGAGTAATCCAAAGTCAGGATCAATGGGTATGCCTTAGTATTCCTTTCCCCAAGTCTTTTCATTCTGTCCTGTCGATGCATGCCTCCTCTTATATTGCGATCACAGCTTTTCTTTCCTTGTTACTGATGTTTTTCATAATATCTGGCTCTATAGGCAACTTACTGGGTTGGTACATTAGTAAAAAGGTCAATGATGGCCCTTCTGGGTCGGCCAATGTCAGGCTTAGATGGACTAGTTCTCCCTCCGTCAACCTTTCAAGGGACAAAATAGATACCCGTGGCTCTGCCAGGATGACAATGACAGGACTGTCACCACAATCTCCCTCGCTCTGTCAGCGACTTACTCAACGGCCATGTTGTCTCCCCCAAGGCCCAGCTGATTGAACTGTCTACTTTTTTTTTCGATACCCAAATTACTTCCCTGACGACTGAATTGGGAGGGCGAAGGGCTGGCTTTCCTATGACTTCTTATTTTGAAAACTCTTCCCTCCTTCTCAACCTAAGCTACTCTCCACTCCTGCAACACACTTCCTAGCATCTCATGGCATCCTACTCAACAAGCACTTGAGTTGCTCTTTGCATTCTTCTGCGGTTACTTTCCAAACAACCTGGAGAAACAACCTGGAGGGTACCAGAGTCTTCATTTGACAGGAGGTGTTTGTGACACACATATCCTCTTTTCGAGCATTTTCGTCAGTTTCTTCACGAAGAACTATCGCCCCAACGAACATTGGTAAGTTGTCTCCAGTTCCAGGGAGAATTTCAACGCTCACCGCGTTTCGTTTCAGATCTTTCGCGAGAGACAAGATGCTCGTTCCCAACTCGCGTGATCTGCTGGATCGCATCAGCCCCTGTCAGATGTACGGCGCTACGCTCGATGACGAGAATTCATTGCTGCAACATGCGGCTATCGACGTGATTGAGGCGATTTTCCCGGAGGCTTGGCCCTCCGAAGTCAAACTTGTGCCCGTCCGGAACCCCCTGCACCGCTACCGAGCCTACATGATCGAGTTCGACCACGAGCCCATGCCGGGTGTCCCCAGACATTTACTCATCGAGATAAAGCTGGAGGCGGCGCCCCGTGATGGCAGCATCTTCGTGTCGCGTCCCTTCAAAGGCCAGGGACCGTCCTCGTTCGAGTACGGAGCTCGTCTCCAAGACTTGGCGCGCAGCAAGATCCCCGACCTCGTGCCCCGCGTCATCAGCCTCGGCGTTTTGAGCACCATGTGCGGCCCCACCGACTACATCATCACCACGCGCGATCCCGACACCGTCTGTCTTCAAGAGGTCTGGTCCTCGCTCGAAGACGAGAACAAAGTCGCCATCGCCAGCGCTCTCGCCACAGGCCTCCAGAAGCTTCATGAATTGGACTTGGAAGCCATCAAGCACTACTTTGATCATGCCTCGACTGGCGACATTGACCACGCCACGTTTGACATCTTGCGAGGCAGCCTGGAAGCCGGCACTCATGTACTGGAGGGGGACTGCGATCAAGGAGTCGACCACGTGGTCCGTCTCTTGGAGAAGTTCGATAGCGATATGCGGGTTCCGGGTCATGACCAAACCTCGCTCATCGATTTTGAACCCAACGGCGGTATCAGTATCATGACCATCTTGCCGGATAACGACAACCCCAGAGGCCGTCCTTTCTATACCGAAGTTTGCTCCAGCGACCTTCACGAGCTGGCCAAGTCGATGACCATTTGCCACATGGACCTGGAGCCACGCAACATCTTCGTCAAACTGGTTCCCTCCGAGACGTCTGCGTCGATCTCGGAATACGAGCTGACTTCAATTGTTTCGTGGGAGCGGGCGCAGGTAGCGCCGTTCTCGTTCGAACGCGGCGTCAAAGATGCTGTACTCGGCTCCCAGTTCAACGACAACTATGATTGGTACAGAGCGTTCGTCAACGCGACACGATCCATGGTCCCCAACGACCAGTTGCACGATGGGTACATCCTGGCTTTGGTTCTCATGAGAATGGCTTGTCGCAGCGCCTCGCCCGACGAGCCATCCAGCAAGTACCACAAGCTGTGGCGTGAAAAGGAGAAGGTCATAATTGCTTTCACTTCCGTCGATGGGTACGTTCGGGACCCTGAAGCTCACGATCACGTGTCCCCCACGGAAGAGGAGTACCGCCAAATGGCGGACGACATCCTCACGGAGGCCATGGCTCAGACGCAGCAGTACATCGATAGGCTTGACGTCCCTCGCCTCCTGCATTCAATTCTCAACAACGAACTTGCGGGCGTGATGGAGTACTTGGGGGTGGTCCGGGACACCAACGGTGATGAGGATGCGGACATGGATGGACACTAAGGCCGCTACATGAAGTCGAAGGAGTTGGCAATGAGCCGAAGGCCAGCTGGGGAATACTTCAGGAATGCGTGACCAGGACGACTTTTGCGCTTGCGATGTTGTAGCAGCAGAAGACAGCTCACGACCTCGCCCGAGTCATTGAAGCATCATTCGAGACGTCGTGCGGATGACAAAGCAAGGTATCCGTACAGTGAGAGGATAAGCCGGCCGGCCAAGACAGCTCTCGGCAAGGATCGAATGGTCAGCAACAAGTAGCTAGCCTAAATAGAGAGCATCAATTGACTTAGTGGTGCCAATGTCATGCAACTCTATGGACGGGCATGGCCTGACAGAAATGTCGTGGAGCGTCTGCCCACCATTAGTGGAGTCGGACTGGGGGATCGTCTCTTCACTTACAAACAGGTGCCGCCTGATTGGACCAAAAGATCTCCAGCCAATCGCATAGCGGCTGATTACTGCTGAAGGTGCTGTAGCATTACCAAACAGCAGGGGACGACAGGGGGTACCTGCAGAAGTCTCCAGGGACCGTGACGTCGGTCTGGCACCTCCTTCCCTGTAGACGCATTGGCTTATAAGGACCCTTTCCTCGATCGATTCTTAGGGTCTTTTCTCCAAACCAGACCAGCAATCAGAGCACTCTCATCACTTTTTACTCGACAACCAACTCTCTCTCCGAGCCAATTCTCCGTCACCTTCACGACTTCTTTCAATCCAACATATACCACAATGACTGTTGACAAGGCCACCACCTGCTGCGGCAAGAGCGCCGAGTGCGTCTGCGGTACGTGCCCCTCCATCTCCTCCAAGACCTTCCATCTGTGCCTTCAAACACCACAGCTCACAACACACACGACTGTTCCTTATCTATTCATCGATTCATACACTGACGTTCCCTTCCAGCCCAGCAAGCCAAGTGCTCCTGCGGCCAGCAATCTGCCCTTCACTGCACTTGCTCCAAGGCTGCCACTGAGAACACTGTCACCGGGCCTCGCTGCTCGTGCCGCGCCCGTCCCGCCGGCGGATGCACCTGCGATCGCGCTTCGACCGAGAACACCAAGCCCACTGGCGAGACCTGCTCTTGCGGCGTCCGTCCTGCTGACGCCTGCACCTGCGACAAGGCGTCTGACGGATCTTTCAACCCGAGCGAGCACGAGATTGACTTCACTACCCGCCGCTAGATGACCAGGTGACAATGACTTCCTACAAGTCATACACGGCGGGCAGGAAAGGGGAATGTTCACAATATGCGCCAACAGCTGTTGTTGATCGCGCGAAGAAAGGAGCCGAGGTGTCGTCGGCTTTGATCCAGGAAGAGTAGCCTTGGCTAGACCGATGGCAACCAGAAAGCGGCACTTCTTCGATGCGACTTGGGAGCGTATGAAGCATACCAGAAGGTCAGAAAGAGCAAGTTTCGACTGAGAAAGCCTTGGGCGCGTCTGAGGAACAACACCACAACGCTGGTTTTTCGAAGGGCGTCCTTCATCACAACGAAAGCAGTAAAAAAGGAAAGAACTAGAAACAAGTGGAAAGTCACTTGTAGGGGCATGATACCCAAGGCAGGCATGGGCATACATAACGATAATGAAATGGTTTATAAATCAACTTCTGATGAGACGGCTGTGTCATTCATTTTGTGTAGTTTTCCGCGCCCTTCCCAACATTACCCTCCCCATCATTTTCCACCTGTGGCCCCTCATGCCCCTTTGAAGCCTTGTCGGCGCGTGAAGGAGAGCGAAACATGACGAGCGCCACGCTAAGTGAGGCAGCAAGGTATTTTGGGGTCAAAACGAGGTGTTGGTATGCCGCGGCACCAATGCTAAAAGACAGTACGGAGGAGCATACCAAAAAATCCTGCTGCAAACGCCAAGGCGCACCCTTGTCAGCAGTGGGGCAGAAACAAGGATCCAGACCAGGGATCATTATATATACTATAGCTATATTCAATAGTAGAATAAGGCCATATTATAGTCAGCTGAAAATTGATGTTTTTAGTGATGATTTTGTATTTAAATACTCCTCCCTATATAGCGTTTTTTTATATTTGTTACTTCTATTTAAAATAATGATTTATTTAATATAGTGTAGTATTTATTTGATCTATACTTAGATCTAGTTTTAGTTAAAGTTATTTTACTACTAGTTCTAAATTTTTATAATTTCTATTTTATTCTTTAAAGTTCTTTTTTTAGTTATATTACGTTTTATCTATAGTTATATAAGTTCTATAGGATTAAGATTAGAATTATTACTATATTACTCTAGTTTTTTAATATTATATATATTATATATATAGTAGTTGAAATAGTAGTTATATATAGGAGTTTTATTTTCCTAAATAGTAATTTTAAAACTTAAGAAATATATAAATAAGAATAGTTTTAGAAGTAAAATCTTTTTATAGTAGTAGTATTAATTAATACCCCTTTTAGACCTTTAGGCTAACTTACTAATAGTATAATCCTAGTATTAAATAGGCTTATAGCTTAAGATTTACTAGAAGCTAAAGTATTATATATTATTATTTAATTCCTAGTTAGAACGTTTTTTAGGTTTATATTCTTTATTTAGAAGTCTGATTTCTTCTTTAGCTTCTTTTTTTTCTATAGCTATTTTAAGTTATTAATAATATAATAGACTTTTTATATTATATAAAAAACAGCTTTAGAATATAAATTTAGAATAACCTTTTTACTACTTCTAAATATAAGAATACGTATAGATTTTATAAAAATATTATTATAACTAATAGTTTCTATAGTGGTAGTTAAGTATAATAGTTGTCTTATTAGACTATATAACTTTCTTCTAGTTATTAAAAGTTTAGTCTTTATACTTAAAGTATTAAGTAAGATATTTAGTATATATATAGGTTAAGAGGCTTAGTTTTTTAATAGGTTTTGTCTTTTGAAAACTAGCTTTTTAAAAGATTTTCTATATGGTTATTAAAGAGATATTGATACTTTTATCTCTTTATAAATCACTAGTAATATTAGTATAGTTTTTTTTATAGTTATAATAGTTATAGTAAACTTTTTGAATAATAAGTTTAGTAATAGTTTGTTTTAAGAGCTGACTTTTTTAAAAGTAATCTTGAATATATTTAAAAAAAATAATAAGCTAAGGAGCTTTAAGATTAAAACTAGTGATTTTAGTATGCTTTAAGATATTTCTAATAGTATAATCTAAAATCCTTAAGGTATTAGTAACTTCCCTAGATATTATATAGTTAAAATAATTCTATAAAGTAAGAATATATACCTGAATAGTAAGATTAACACATATTATAATAAAAGTAAAAGAAATTAATAAAATAGTAGTATCCTAGTGATTGTAGTGTTTTTTTAGTGTTATTATTATTATTATTATTGTTATTAAAAAAGTAGGAGGGTAGGAGAGGTTTGAAAAAAATTCAAACCACGCTAGTGCCTAGTTAGGCCTAGCGTATTCTGAAAAGGGGAAGGCGCGGAGGAATAAGTGGGTTAAATCGATAAATCGCAAGGGTGCGCCTTGGCGTTTGCAGCAGGATTTTTTGGTATGCTCCTCCGTACAGCACGGACAAATACCCATGCTACTGAGAGGTGGGATCGCGTACGGCAAGCTTGTGAAACCTTGACGATGCTGATTAACAAGGTACCCATGTCCCAAGCTAGAGTCCCAGTCAAATGCAGACTCGAATCGTCGTAGGCTGATCACTCGTCTTTGAAGGCCCTTGGTTTTCGTCTTCTACTTTTGCGCTCGATGTTGGCCGATCCGATGACCTCGCAGCCCGTTGCCAGTTTGGCTTTGGGCCTGCCCTGGGCTGTGCGCCCGTTCTTCCCAATCTTGGTCTCCGAGGCTGTGACCTTCCTTGGAACTTCCATCGCAGGCGTCAGGTCGTGCAGAGTCGTAGAGAATTCTTTAATCACAATTCCACTGGAGTTGCAAAAATCCGGCATTAGCTTGTGACCGTGAACGTCCCGACTACACGGGGGGCAGCACGTACGGTAAGAGTCGCAGCTGCCGAAAAACGAAGGTTCTCGATCATTTGATTTTGTGATTTCGGATGCACACTTCAACTCCGGAAAGCATCAGGAAATTCTTTTTGTGTTACCGACCAGACACGCGTATTCCAAGAGCCAGCTGTGCAACAATTTACTTTTCTACCTAGTTTATGGCCACGTAGGTAGCCAGACTGCAAGGTACTCTAAAGCCTGAGCTTCGTCCATGTTGACGACCTTGTCGGGTAATAATAGGCCATGACCCTGTCCTCGCCAGAAATGTACGGCCCTATGCGCAATCGCTGTACCTATAAAGTCGTTGTTCCACAACTGCATAGTGAGACTATGATGCAGTCTGACATGACATCGGAATCGGATCGCTGCGGCGTGGGTCAATGGGCAGGACCACGATGTCCGGCCTGAAAAAAGGGCGCAGCCTGCCCGACTCTCCGGAAAGTCCACCAATTGATTGTTTTGAGATATTTTTTTTGCGAGGAATTCTTTTCTGCCGACAACGACAACCGTATTCGGCGAGCGGTCAGGAGCTTTGCCAGGGGGTAGCTTCATCTCGCAGCGTCCATTGGTTCCAGAGCTCTGGCCACCATAGAACAGCCCAGGGCGAAGAAACAAAAATTAAGAATGCACCGTAGAAGACCAGAAACGTGGGCCCCCAAGCTGCCCGCGGCCGCACCTTACCTACCTATCTTAGGCATCCCAGGCCAGCAGCACCAGCGCAGCAAGCACTGTAGAATTCCACAACAGTGAAGCAGCTACACAAAGCCCACTGACATCAGCCCACCCCTACCTGCCCTTAGGTACCCTCTGAGGTAGCGTGCGCATTTCCTACCGTGGACTGCTGTTTTGATGTAGCATTTTCCCCGAGCCCACTCGAGAAAATACAAAGTTGCTTCCGGTCGCGTCACCTTTTTTCCTCGACCTCTTGCCTTTCAACATCCCCTTCTTCCCCGAACAATCCTCATAGTCCTGGAACTTGTTTTGTTCTTCGGGCATCGTACAAAGTCATCAATCCGCATCAAATCATCTCGAATCGCGGTTGCCATTTATTGATTTATTTGCTTTGCATTCAACTGGACCCCGTCGCACATACGCGTCTGCCGCAAAACACTCGCCACAACCACCTACATCATCTGACAGCCACAATGCCTCCCAAGGCTGCTGCTACTAAGAAGGCCGCGGCCACCAAGGCCAGCGCAACCAAGAAGACCGCCGCCTCTGCTGCTGCGACGAAGAAAACCGCCGCGAAAAAGGCCGCTGCCACGAATGGCGCGACGGCTGCTTCCAAGAAGCGCAAGCTTGCCGAGGAAGAGGAAGAAGAACAGGAAGAGGATGAGGAAATGGCCGAGGAGTCTGCCGAGGAGACCAAGACAGCCAAGAAGCCCGTGAAGAAGACCGCTGTTGCGAAGAAGGACAACACGAAAAAGACTGCGGCTGCAACCAAAAAGGCCGACGCGAAGACTACCAAGGCAAAGGCCGCTCCCGCCAACAAGAGGCGCAAGGTGAGCGACGATGAGACCGAGGATGAGAAGCCCAAGGGCAAGAAGGCAAAGACTGCCGACACTGCAGACGTCGACAGCCAGGCCACCGAGTCTGCCAAGGCCACGGAATCTGCCTCGGAGGAGCCCGAGGCGCAAAAGCCCGTCAAGGCCACCAAGAAGACCGCCACTGCCGCACCCAAGCCTCCCGCGGCTCATCCCCACAAGGTCGGCGCAAAGATCAACAGCGCTCCTACCCAGATCCTTGACATTTACGTTTTTGGCGAGGGAAGTTCCGGCGAGCTCGGCCTCGGTGCCAAGAAGCTGGACGGCAAGAAGGTTGTCGACGTGAAGCGCCCCAGACTGAACCCCAAACTGAGCGCAAAGGACGTCGGCGTTGTCCAGATCGCCTGCGGTGGCATGCACGTTGCTGCCCTGACCAAGGATAGCAAGATTCTCACATGGGGCGTGAACGACCAGGGCGCTCTGGGCCGTGACACCTCCTGGGAGGGCGGTCTCCGTGACGCTGACGCCGAGGAAGAGAACGACGACGACGACGAGGACAGCGGCCTCAACCCTCGGGAAAGCACACCCACCGCTGTCGATGCTGAGCACTTTGCCAAGGATGCCAAGTTCACCCACGTTGTCGCCAGTGACAGTGCTACCTTTGCTCTGACCGAGGACGGAAGAGTCTACGGCTGGGGTACTTTCAGAGTAAGTGAAACACTGATGTGTGCGATGTCGCTTGCGATGGCATGCTAATTATTACAGTCGAGCGATGGTATCCTCGGTTTCACCGACAAGATCCACATCCAAAAGACCCCCTTGTACCTCCCGACCTTGAAGAACATCACGACCCTCGCTGCCGGTTCCAACCACATCCTTGCCCTGGACAACAAGGGTGTTGTTACCGCCTGGGGATGCGGTCAGCAGAACCAGCTTGGGCGCCGTATCATCGAGCGTAGCAAGCTTTCCTCGCTGATCCCCCAGAGTATGGGTCTTCCCAAGAACAAGGTCGACCGCATTGCTTGCGGGTCCTACCACAGCTTTGCTCTCGGCAAGGACGGTGAAGTCTGGGCCTGGGGTCTGAACAACTTTGCCGAAACCGGCGTCGATGTCGGTGCCGGTGAGGACGATGCAGTCATTTTCCGCCCGACCATTGTCGAGTCATTGACGAACATGAAGATCAAGCAGATTGCCGGTGGCGAGCACCACTCTCTGGCTTGCACCCACGACGGCAAGCTCCTCACCTGGGGCCGTCTTGACGGTCACCAGGTTGGTATCCCCGTCGAGGAACTCGACGCCGACAGCGTCATCAAGGATGAGAGCGGCAAGCCCCGCATCCTCTCCAAGCCTACTGTTGTCGAGGGTAAGTGGCATTAGTTCCTGCAGATTGAATATTACTAATCCGTCATAGATGTCCACAACTGCGTCTTTGTCGCTGCCGGTGTCGACAGCAACATTGTTCTTGACAACAAGGGCGTTGCCCACTCTTGGGGGTTCTCTGCCAACTTCCAAACCGGCCAGGGCACCACCGACGACATTGAGACCCCCACTACCATCGACAACAGCGCTGTCCGCGACAAGAAGATCGTCTTCGCCGGCGCTGGTGGCCAGTACTCGATTCTTGGTGGCGTTGCCGATGTGCCTAAGACCAACGGCTTCGCCTTCACCTCCAACGGCCAGCCTGCCACTGGAGGCTTCAGACCTACCTTCTAAGTACCTGGCAGGGTTTCAGCCACACCGCAAACGCAGGTGGCTGGAAAGCATCACGCGTTATGACCAAGTTTGAGAGGGTTTCATTAAAAAAACAGGCGGGTCGACGCTATCGTTCTTGAGCTTCGCTTTTTAGGCATGAGGGCTTCGTGCCGCTCGAATGTTCTGTATGATTTTGGATTTTTGGGGTTAAGGGGTCAATTTTCATCTTCTCATCGTCCGGCAAGCGGACCTATAGACATCTTTTCTTAGCGGCAGTGAGGTTCGGCATGGCATGAAACGGCTGGGAATGGGATGGACGGCCTCTGGGAATTCGTCTTCAGCATGATACCACAGGGGCGAACGCAGTTCACTGAGCTCCCCATTTGTGTAGCCGGGCCCGTGCCGCATAGCTCTTGGGCCGTGAGACCTCGAGTCTCTTTGTAATACTAGGGTTCTCCGACAACGATCTGTTACTCAATATTTCCGCGTAAATATGGTGGACGATGGTCATGTTTAAGTCAAGATTCCTGGAGAGCGGCGTATTTCCAGCGGCGGAAGAAGGACACGAAGGGGACGGCAAAAGCGAGCGAGTAAACAACCAATGAACTTTGGAAATGTATTTGTGGCTTCGTCTGAACATGATTGAAATAGTGTACATTTGCGTCTCGACGAGCTCTAGGCCCGTCGACGTGCGCTATCTGCCCGTCTATCCTTGACTCCTTTTGGACTCCGTTCCGGACCCTCTGTGCCACCTTTTGCAGTCTCGCTTGGTGTTTGCCGATGTAGGTCGCCTCTACCCCAAGCGACTGTTGCGACCTGATTACACGTCCTTCGGTCTGCACATCGTATCATGCCTTCAACCCAGCCGCAGCTTTAATGAGCGCACCGCTCCCCCTCGAACTAAAGATGCCCATGATACCGAAACCGACGTAAAAAAGCGCGAGCGGGTAAGCGACAAGACCGCGCATGCCCCTCATGCGGCCGACGGCGCAGAACATGCCCGAGGCGGAATAGGTGCACCAGAGGATGGCCATGGTGGTCAGGACGATGCCGAGGGGGGTGTCCATGGGCATGACGATGCCAATGAGACTTGTGCCGACCATGGGGAGCAGGCAGTAGCCCAGCACGGAGCTGGAGCGGGCGAAGGTGAGGGTGGAGGAGAAGTGGCCCGGGGCGCCGCGGGCGGGGTGGTCGTGGTGAGCCTCGTAGCCGGGAGCGCCGACGCCGTATTGGGGGTTCTGGGAGGCGGGGGCGGAAGGGTGGACGTCGGTTGGGGTCATGAGGGAGAGGATGACGTGTAGAGAGGTGCTGCCGAGGAGGGCGAGGCCGTAGATGTAGCCGAAGTGGACTTTGCCGGAGAAGAGGAGGAAGGTGCCGAAGCTGGGGAGGGGAGGAAGTCAGCAGTGAGCAGGAATAGAGGTGGGAGGGGTGGAGAGTTACAGGAGGAAGAAGAGGATGGGACCGGCCATGTCGGAGTCGTCCATGATGTGCTGGTCGATTCTCCGGAATGGATTCAAAACGGCGAGGGTCTGGGTGACGAGTGTCGTTAGCCTTGATCACAAGCTCTCGAGAAAGAAAGCAGAGACGCACCTTGTTCTGGATATGCCCAAAGTTCACACCCAGCTCCTCCAGCAAGGGCGGCTCCCCATCGTACCCCTCCGTCGAAAAGGCAGCGAGCCAACCGGTTCTCAGTCCGCCCTGTTCGCCCATGCGTCCCGATACGCCGGCCGCCGCGCCAAAACCACCCGCACCACCGAAGCCCCCGGCCGCGGGGCCGGCGTCGAACTGTCCTGCGCCTGAGGGTTGGGCGCCGTAGCCGTAGGATGCCTGTTGCGGGGTTGCGTGGCCCGAGACGGCGGCTGGAGAGTAGGACGACGGGTAGAACTGGAGGTTTTGGGCGCCTGTAGCCCCTGGTGGGGGGTTCGGGGCACCGTATGAGGGTTGTTGGTAGTAGTTTGACATGGTGGGCGTAGGTGTGGGTTTTGCAGCGTGGGCGACGTGTGGTGCGGTGCGACTGCCCCCCTTTGGGCGGATGTAGGATCTGGGGGAGAGGTGAATCCGTGTGTGCGCGGCGAATACGACGGGTTGACGAATCGATGGGTTGTCGCGATCGTAAGGTTGGGAAAAAGAAAAATGTCGCGGTGGTTTTGTCCGGAGCCGGTTTGCGCCGGAGGGTTTGCGAGGTGCGTGCAGTTTTGGAGAGGACAGGCTGGATCTGCAGCTATCGTGGACACACAGGTGCTGTTGCTGTTGGAGACGTATCTTCTTTGGAGAGGCTCAGACGTCAGTCAACCAGTGGTATTTGTGCCTGATTGGTGAGGCGGTAGTTTTGGCTGCAGTGAGGCATGAAGAAGTTCTTATCGATAGTCAGGGATGATAGCTCGTGGGTCGATAAGATACATCTTCGTATCGATAACAGTCTGGCAAGCTCGTCAGGTGCCCAGGAGAGAGGTCTCAGCACCCATGCCTCCTTCTGCCCGTACCTGCCAAGCTCCTTCTCACTGAAGAATGCCGTCAGACCACTTGTGATGAACGGCCTTTCACATTGTCATCCACGTTGCACAAGTGAAACCCAACACCGCGCTCGTGCTACTTTTCTGGAGCTTCGACGTCACGCAACCATCCGATTTTCCTGTCAATCTTGTTCTACCGACATGGAGACCACCACAACGGCATTGGATGCCTCTTCCAACTAGCGTCAAACCGAGTGCAATTTCTGCCCAAGTCCATTACCAGAACAGGCAAGTGCCTGCTCTGGGGTTCTGGCAGAGCTGCAGGGCTAGACTCGCCGAATCTCACCAAGCAACTCCAGGGCATTTGCGGCAGTTTTCTTGCTCTTACTCCAACTTTACAGGGCTCTCCTATTCCACCCATGGAGCTGGAATGCGTACCGACTGCGAGCAGAGAGTCTGCCAAGGTCAACGGCAGTGGACTCTTCCTCTCCACCATCCATGTGGACTTGAGTAGGACATCATGAAGTTAGGGTGTGGTACCCGTGGAGGCATCTAGTCAAGTTGAGATCATCTCGAAGTTCAGCAGCTCTCCAAATACACAGAATGTATCCTTTCGGTCATGTTTTTGTCGAAAGACCGACCTGGCCAGCATTCACGAGTCGCGCAAGTCTAAGATGCGATTTAAAGCCCTAGCCAGAGTGCCATCGAGGCCGTGTCCGGATGCTGCCCGAGGCCAGGGACAAGATCTTCCGGACGAGATTCTCCCTGTGTGGGGATGGTGAGCCAGGAGTGGTGCGAACTTGTAAGCGGATGGCGTTCTTCAAAAGCATGTTGATGGATGGCATCGCTTCGTCAACACCGGGTTTCCCCTCCTTCCACTATGGTCCTTCGAATCTCTCCATTGCCGGGATTTCTCTCTCGCGGAGATGTCGATGGATCCGGCCCTCGAGGCCAAGACTCCAGCGAGAAGCCGCCCTACGGGTGTGGAGTTTGGATTCCACCAACAGGAGGTCGAGATGCCTTCAACCCCAATTAAACAGGGGAACTGGATAGTGGCCGCAGATAGAAGAAACCACCATGAATGGCAGCTGTGAGTGATGGGACCGACTTGTTTGCTCGTGGATACCGTCGTGAGCTTGACCGAATCAAGGCACATACCGAAGACGCTACACGAGGGCTCCTTGTTAACCTGGCGAAGCTTTGTATTTAAGCTTGATGGGAGCCGGCTGAACGGTAGCTGTTGCTGAGCCTTTTCCTTGATCATACAGTTGATCATACAGTTGATCATACAGCTGCAGTCTCTCCTTCCTTTACCTTTCCAATCTTGGTATCTTTCCAACAACCAACATGGGTCTTTACAAGTTTCTCCTGGCCGTCCTCCCGGTCGTCTTGGCTGCCGACCTTTACGTCGCGCCCGCCGGCTCCGACTCCACTGCCGGAACCCTCGCAGCTCCCCTGAAGTCTATCCAGGTCGCCGTTGACAAGGCGGTTGCTGGTGACACCATCTACCTCCGCAAGGGCACCTACTCGCCCACGACCAACATCAAGATCGCCAAGAGTGGCACCTCCGCGAAGCCCTACACCTTGACAGCGTACAACGATGAGGAGGTCATCATCGACGGCGAGGCCCTCCCCGGCACTCCTGCCGCCTTGGATGCTTCCCTCGCCAACGCCGACCGCGGTGTCCTGCACATCGAAAAGGCCAACTACTGGAAGTTCTACAAGCTGACCATCATCAACGGGCCTTACGGCGTGTACCTGCGCGATGGGTCTAACAACTACTTTGAGCGGATCGTCACCCACGACAACTACGAAACCGGCTTCCAAATGCAGGGCACTCTGAGCAACAACCAGGTCATTTACCTCGACTCATACCGTAACCGTGATCCCCGCAAGAACGGCGAGAGTGCGGACGGCTTCGCCTGCAAGGAAGGCTCCGGCACGGGCAACATCCTCAAGGGTGCCCGTCTTTGGGAGAACGTCGATGACGGCCTCGATCTCTGGTAAGCTCCATCACTCTCATTTCCCGTTCTGTAGCCAAGCTGACAGCCCGTCAAACAGGGAGTTCAAGTCCCCCGTAACAATCATGGACACCATCTCCTGGGGCAACGGCGTCAATCGCTGGGGCTTCAGCGACTTTCAGGGCGACGGCAACGGCTTTAAGCTCGGCGGCGGCGACGCAGCGGACGTTGGTGCGGCCAACCACGTCATCACCAACTCCATCGCCTTCTCCAACGCCGCCAAGGGCTTCACGGACAACAAGCAGCCCGGCAACTTCCAATTCTCGCGCAACACGGCGTGGAACAATGGCGAGGTCGGGTTCCAGACCATCACGACCAAGTCGACGCTCAAGTCCAACATTGCCGCGTCCAACTCCAAGACGACTGCAAAGAGCGGCCAGACGTCGCTCGTCAGCGGCACCAGCAGCAGCGGCAACTCGTGGGACGGCAGCGCCACGTGGTCCGACTCGAGCTTCAAGAGCGTCGACGTCAGCCTCGTAAAGGGCGCGAGACAGGCTAACGGCAAGATTGCCGCGAGCAACTTTTTGATCCCGACTTCGGGGGAGGCTATCGGAGCGACCACCACGTGGTCTTAGGCTGTCGGCAAACGATGCAAAGTTGTGGGGTAATATTCTCTGTACATGATTACTTAGACTGCCATGCGCGGGGTACATACAAACAACCGGTACATACTGACTCTCGTCGACACCTGTTGCATTAGGTGCGAATTAAAGTGGCGAGAATGTCACTATGCATGAATCGTTGGTGTTTCGTGCCGGTGAAACTATGTCCGCTTTGCCACCTAACACTGTGAATGAGCGATGAGCAAGGGCTGAGATTGGCCGTCCACTGTTGCATCAGGGTGGCAGCATAGTCGCGAACCATGAATGCCGGGCCGCCGGCGCTGGTGAAGGGAGACGTAGTTGTTGCAGTTGACAGTGCACCTAGAGAGCAACTTGATGTCGATACAGGTCTTGAAAGTAAGTCGTGAAAATAAGCTCATGACCTTGATGTGAGGTCTGATAACTCATTTGAGAAAAGGGCGCGAGCGTACCGGAGCTTTTCAATGACGGACTCAAACTCAAATAGCGACCCATCCTGAGCTGACAGGGGGAATCCATTGCTGCTCATTGAGCATCGTGAGCGTCGGGCGTGTTTCAAGTCAAGTGGCGACAGCTGGCCAAAGCTGTGTGGCACTGGCTGGACCCTGGAAGATGGCTAGATAGGTCTACAAGTAAGAACCTGGAGGAAGAAAAAAAAGATCTCGGCGCGCGGCTAAACTCGCAGCTCCGAAAGCTTTCGGAATTTCTCGTCGGCAAATTCCATCTGACGATGGATTTTTCTGGACACCGGGCCGCTGTAGCCACTCCTCGCCCCCATCCCGCCGCAAGAGCTCGCGACGACGAACAACGACCGCATCGCACTCCGGTTCCAGTCAACCGCGCGCGATCTTTTGCTTCTTGCCATTTCATTATACCCTTTACTTGAAAACCAATATCCACCCGCAGTGGCTACTGCGTTAATACCTCTTTCAAGATGGTTAGTCCCCTAAGCTCCCGATGCGATGCGCCACCGCGCAACACCCTCAACCCGCCGACCAAACATCCAAACTAGCTCCCATATTAACGCATGTTCTGTGCAGGCCTACAGACTCGTTACCCAAGTCCTCTTCGTCGGCTCCCGCATCATCGGCCGCTCCTTCGCCGCGGCCTACAAGCAAGCGCAGGCGTCGTCCGAGTACGCGCGCGCGCAGGCCAAGAATGGCGGCGGTGGCGGCACTGCCGGTGTGAAATCCGGCAGCGGCGGCGGCGGCGGCATGACGCTCGACGAGGCGTGCAAGATCCTCGACGTCAGCGCGCCCAAGGACGGCGCGCACAACGCGGGCGAGGTCATGCAGCGCTTCAAGCGGCTGTTTGACCAGAACGACCCCAAGAAGGGCGGTAGTTTCTACCTGCAGAGCAAGATCCTACGCGCGAGGGAACGGCTGGAGAAGGAGATTGGGCCGCTGGTGGAGAAGGAGGAGGTCGAGGCCGAGGCGAAGGAGGGGTTCAAGCCCAAGATCTACAAGGACCGGTGAGCCTGTACTTCCCTCGAATGGGAGACGGGCGGTCCGGCGCAGGGGGATCGTTATGGGCGACCGTTCAATGTTGAAAGATGTTGAACAAGACGCGAACACCTGCACCGACACCGAACACCGACAACGAAAGGCTGAGAGGCAGCCGAGACTCAAGAGGGTTTTGGGTAACAACACTGTATTGGAACAAACTTCACTCGACTCCGCATGGCATGGCGTTTTATTTTGGCAAGGGGTGGAATCCGGCGTGGCACCGCCAGCATTGGCATGGTTAGACGATAAAAAAAGGCTACGCATTGTGTTAATACTGTACTATAGCAAGACGCGGGGAAGAGAGAGCTGGACCGACAAGAGGTCGTTAGAGAAAGCAGACTTGTATTCTTCAACGAGGGAAACGTGGCCGCGTGTTACTGTGGCGGTATCATCCTGTGAGAAGCAAGACTGCAGCTTCCATGCTCGTGGTGCCTCGATGGTTTCAAGTCTTCAAACACCATCATGGCTCCGAAATATCCAATCGCCCCCTCTGATTTCAGCCATTTGATTGCTCGAGCCAGAGTGGATGGACATTGATGACCGAGGGGTCACATAAGACGTTGATGTTGACATCAAGTTACTGAGTTGCATCCCAACAACCGCTGGCTCTCGGCGCCGATGCTCGGAATAAACTAACAACCCCGGCAAAAGCACGCGCACACATCTTCCGCAGCCACACCCGTAAAAAAGAAGCAAACCGCAAAAAGCGAAGTCCCCGAAGACTTCTCATTGCCCAGAGGCGGATTCGAACCGCCGTCAACACGGATCACGGTGAGTGACGAGACCACAACGTATCATCCTAACCAACTAGACGATCTGGGCCAATGACATTGCTTCCTGAGAAGCGATGCTGAAGCTGCGCGCAAGTGGGTATATGGATGGCGTAGGGCTGCGGCGCTGTGGAGTCTTGCGGACCCGCTGCTGAGGTCTTTCAGGCAGAGAACCTGCTGGACGATTTACAGTACGTGTGTAATTTTTCTACATGCTATATCTGGATAACAGTCTGTACTATTCTGGTCAAATCGACTTCACTTCGAGCTGTGTTGATGGAATTGGGCCTGTTACAGGTGAGAGCCTGGTGATGATTCTGATCTACCGACTGCATTCCCTAGCGTATCAAAGTCTACAAAGCAACGCCACTTCACATTTCACTGCAGTTATCCCGGGAGAGGGTGCCAAAACAACGGGATTATGATGTGTGATGCCTGCCATTGTGGATTTGCCATAGGTGTCACGACGTGTTAGCAAGTCACCCAACCCACCTCGTCATCATGGACGGACGGATATGCGAACTCATGTGAGGTGCAATTTTCCTGCAGGTCTTCACTGCAATCTTAATCCCCTCCAAGGCCATCACTCTTCGTCAGTAGGTTAGTCCCAAGCACTCAGTACTTCTCGCAGTAGGGAGTAAACTTGCAGTGATTTGCGACATTTTGGTTACTAGTAGAGGGCACGGGCGCGAGTGTGTTCCTAACCATATTAGCCGCGTACAGTCAGCTTCTTCAACCTGCTGGTCCCTGGCCCACATAGCAACCTCTGGCGCTGCAAATTGAGTCAACTGCGGGTGTGAACTACGGATCTCAACATCTTGAGGTCTCTATTAATTGAATGATAGCTATTAACCTTTTCGGAAGGCCTCCGTTCTACTTACGAGGACCAAGACCTCAACCCTTGCCATGAAATCACCTCTGCCCATTATTCGCAGATCTTGCGCCCTGTGAACTGCCGTCGTGCAAAACCGGAAGTTCCTTGGAGCCTCCGTATTCACTCGTGACACTCCACGTCTTGGGATCCCGAGGTGTCGTCCCTTCGCTCTCCTCAGCAGAGAAGCTGAACGCCTGCCCATTATACCCCGGCGGCCGTGGCCAGACCCGCGCAACGGGGATGATACCACTGCTCTGCGTTCTCCGCTTCTGCGTGGGACGGATGACAACTCGAATCTCCCTGTCATCAGAGCTGCTGTCCCTCATATCGGCATGATGCGCTCTGGTCTGGAAATTGCGGCTCATCGCAGCTGGCATCGGCGAGTAAAGCATAGCGGCTGCTGCAGTTGCTGGTGTCATTTGGTAGTCGTCTTCGTCGATGCTAACCTGTTGGCGACGCTTGATTCGTCGGCGCAGAAGCCAGACGGAGAGCATAACGAGTAGGATGCTCGCCGCAGCACCGATTGCAATACCAGCAATGGTACCTGGGCCCAACATAGATTCTGACGATGGCTCGGCTGTCGAAGACGCATTTTGCTGTGAAGGCGTAGGTGTCGTTGAAAGTGTATCAAAGGCCGTCGAAGTTTGTGGGTCAACCGGTTTCATTGTCGGTCTGGTAAACCAATTCGTTGGATAATTGGAAGCCGAAAACCAGGTTGTCAAAGCGTTCGACGGCACCGGCCATTTAGTGACATCAGTGGTCGTTCCGAGTATGGTGGAGGAGGTCGGAGGAAGCTGAGTCGCGAGAGATGAAGTTTGGACAGGCGTGGAGGCGAGAGTGCTGGAAGCCGTGGTGCCAGCAGCGCTAGTCCTGATACTCGGAACTACGACGGATATGCTCTGAGGAGATGTCCGGATAGGCGATATTGTCACAAGTAGGATGGTGGTAACCGTTGGTTTTGCGGTCACGGATGTAAAGACTTCGTTAAATATCGTTGTCGTCGCAACGAAGTTGCCGGTTCTGGTGACGGTGGTGGTGACTTCAATGGTTACTGTTGATACCATGACGGCAGCCCGCACTGATTCAGTCGAAATCTGACGTCGAACGGCGGAAAAACGTGATGGGACGAACTTGGGGCCCTGTAAGCGGACAGAAGCTTGCGCAGTAGCCAGAGAAGTTGGTCGGGGTACGGCTTCACCTGCACCAACCGGTGCAGGCCTTCTTTTCTCCAGTTCCACCAAACCCGAGGGTGAGGCGATGCTCGTCTGAGTGACAACAATGGGGTTGTTGACAGTCAAGGTTCGGAGAAGGTTTGAGATGACCAATGTCGTATCGCGAGCTACTTCGATGGTGCTAGTCTGAGTCAAAGTGGTGGTAGTCAGGAAGAATAATGTCCTGTTGGATGGTCTGTAAGCCTGAATGAGCGGTTTTTTCTTGGTATGGACGGGGCGGATTGCTCACGCTGGATTTTGCCGAGGCCAAACCAATACCTCGCCATCGTGGCGGGTGTCAGGGAGCGAGTTCTTTGCCCTGAAACTTGGCTTGTCTTCGTCTTTTATCGTGGTACAACCAGTCGTTCGTACCTGATGTGGCCACGGCTGCGGCGGGCCTATCCTCATCGACGAAGTCAAGTGAGACGTGATGGAAGACTGCTTGGAGAGATGCGCCGAGATGGGCGCGAACCACGCCAGACAAAGGACGAGCCAGACCAAGATGGCACCCATTGCCAGTGACTGCCAAAATAACAAGGAAACATTCAGGCTCTTTCCATGGCTCGAATGGCGATTACTTCGCTGGCAAGAACGAGGCAGAAAAAGCAAATCAAGGCGGGCTGTGCTGGCAAGATGCAAGGTCGAACGAAAGGCGAAATGACCGGCAGAGGACGTAGCGAAAGTAAGGCGCGTGGGCGAACAACAAGGCTGTTCGAGGTGAATAAAAAGCCGGCAGTGACATGGTCCACCATATGAGTGCCTGCCGCAAAGAGAAGGCCAAGATGGTGGTTCGAGATGGGAAGGAACGACGAAGACGTCTTGCCTAATCTTGCCCACCCCCTCTCCCTACCGAAGTTTGCCCAGATGTGCCTTCGCAGTACCGCAAGTACACTGTCCGACCCTTGATCCATATCCAACGTCAGGTCGAGACATACGCCATGGGATGAAGATGTATCGGAGAATGGCGTTTCATCAGGGCAAGTATGCGTGCTCATCAACAAGGCCGTCGCGTTCAATGTCCTGGTAATGCGGAACGGCGCCGGTCGTCGTCCATCGTCTCGATCTTATCCCTCTTGAACTGAACAGTAGCAGTCATCGCCGCTCAGGAGGACCGCAAGATTGCAGCCTCATGTTATGGGAGACGTCTCGCTGCGTCGTCGAACCTCACGGATCAACAATGACGCTTGCTGACACGACCATTGTTTCTCAACACTGGCTACGATGGCAATCGGGCCAACTTCCCCGAATTTGGTTCGAGCCCTGCAAGAAATACCGCTAACCACGTAGTACACACGTATCAGAGTTGGTCGATGAGACTGTGACATGGCGCCATTCACAGCCGACCAGATTCAGAACCACAATTGGCTCCAATGCATCTCTTTCATATCAAATGCTCACATTCACCTGCGGTCAAGCGGTATCACGTCATGAGCTGGAGATGGAGGTTATGTTGGAATACGTGATACACATTACTCATTACATCATCGTCGTCGGTAAAGCTGGTCATCTCAGTTCGGTCTCTTCGCCTTTTTCCTCTTTTCACTCTTCGGGGGTATGGGGATGTGTGTCTCTGTCGTCAAGTTCCCGCTCTCCTTTCCGCTCTTACTGGTTCCGCTGTTCCTATCAGCTGCGTAAGTATCGCCACTCAAACCTGACACGTGACTCATGCGGTTGGATGTCGGCGGTAGTTGCTTCTCGTACCCAAAGTCCCCGTGGCCTTTGATGGCCGAGCCGAGACTCAATCGCATCTGCTTCAGGACGACGCCATCATTCTGCTCGACTCGACGGTCCTCAACTTCCTCGTACGGGACATCTGTCGAGTAAATGGAAGAGCTTCGCTTGAACTCCCAATTTTCATCGAGAATTGGCTTGTCTTCTCCCATCGGAGGCCTCGGCGGCCTCCTTGGTGTCACACCCAGCACCGCCGTTCTCAGACTCAGCGTTGTGGGCGCCATGTGTGTGATGGATAGCACTGGAACAGGTGGAGCTGGCATGCGCAGCTTATTGAGGTGGCTCGCATAGCTGGCATTCCTGCTTCTTGCAAATGGTGTGGTAGGTTCTGTCCATGGATACCCGTGGTAGGTGAGGCTCGTCAGGTCGAAGCTGTCGTTCTCGGCTGCCTCTAACGACCTCCTCTTTGCTGTGCTCATCATGACAGGAAACATTCTGGCAAAAAGCGGTCGAAGTGTTGGCGCACTTGCGCAGATGAGCGCCAGGTCGCACTCGAGGATCGTCATGACGAAGAATGTCAACGTGTTGGTGATGCCTGCGCTGCTAGGCCGGTAATGTCGGTGAAGGCTCAGCTGCAGACGGACCATGCTCGCCGCGATGACGAAGATGCTCAAGCTCAGAACCATAGCGAGAGCGATCTTTTGCTTTCTGGGGAGATCCAGCCGTGCGACACAGGGGATGACAATGATGATCAGCCAGGCGTCCGTTGCAGAGTGTAGACTCGCGCTCGAAATAAGAAGGTCGGGGAAACCAAAGCATAACATCGGCTGGCCGAAGAACTCCCCAATGATAGGATGACATTGGAGGAAACTCATCAAAAGCATCGGCACGCTGTACAGAAACACAAAGGCGACAGTACCCCACGCCAGCCAGCGCTCTCGCGGGCGAGAAGTGAATACGCGCAAGTAAAAGGCGAGTACTGAAAACTTTGTCAGGCAAAGACATAGCTGATAATAGATGAGACCCAAGTATGTCCGCATGATGTACGGATTGTCGTCCTTCTGAAGGGTCGCCTCGGCCGGTGCGGCGAGCAGAGTGGGCGTGGTGGCTGTGATGCTGTACACCACACACAAGGCCGTCGAGAATAGCCATGAGAGGAAGATGAGGGTGTCGTCCAGGAACCACTTCTTGAGGACCCAGGTTCTGGAAGCGACACGGGCGAAGAGGAACAGAGTGCAGACGGCATGGGGGAGGATAATGCCAGTCAGGAAGACGGGGACATTGGCGTCGTCCTGGCGAGGTCAGAAACTGTTCCAACACAGTAGTGGTGCTGACCCACGAGTTCCTTTTGCACCGTCACCGGCAGCGTTGCGGGTGCCGTTGGGTGGGTGAGGTTCAGCCCGAAATTGTTCGCCATGATTGCACTGCTCTGCGACGCAAAAGTCGGCGTTTGGTGTTTTGACACACCGAGAGGTGTTGTTGATGGCTCAAGGTCTACGATCCCATGGGGATGATCTTTGACTGACGGTCTGCCCAAAGCGAGAGTCTGTCGAACCGTTTTCAAGACTGTCTGTCACGAGGAGGGAGCAGCTTCTATTGTATTCATACAACACCTCGGACTATTAATCCCGTGATAGGAAGGAAGCCCTTGTACGGCATTGGCATGCCAGTCATGTGCATGCAACCAACACCATCCCGGCAAAAGTAGGGGACCCTGGAAAGATCGTCTACGTCGCCCCAACTCGATTAGTCTTCGCGGGCGCACAGGCTCCAGAGCTCTCGACGTACCGCAGCGCAGCCATAGCATGCGACGGAGGACATCGAACGCAGGATGTGTACCACCCGTCATGTGCAGGCTAAACGGCTGCCATCGCGATTGGACAGGCCCAATGTCGCGGACGAATGGGACGGCGGGCTAGTCAGATCGCGCAGAAGAGCATGGCAGAGGCGGACTTGGAGCGTTTGCTGATGTTCTGCTTCCTGCAGAGCTTCATCTCGTCTTTCATCCCAGGCTTCTTGAGGCCGCTGGGCTGAGGTTGGGTTGTAGATTCATGGATGGTGTTCAGCTGAAACAAGGCTGTTTGCAGTCCGTTCTCTACAGACGGCATCCCAAGAGCTTGAGATGCATCTCAACTCGGTTGAAACGAGGTGTCAGTCCCAGCTAGGGAGCTGTCAAAAGCTGGACACCCACAACACTCGCCATCGAACCAAGGATGCTCGGCGGGCCGAACGAGAGTTGGGAAATTGACCCTGGGGTTTGTGAGTCAATGGTGGCTTGAGGTGAGCGCCATATCCCCGCATCCTCAACTTTCTTCAACTCGGAAGTGAAAAGGCGGTGGTAGACGACCAGTCGCCTTCAGACACTTGGATGCGGGGTGTTCTGAGCCACACACATCCGTCCTCGTCTCTTCATGCAGTTTTCCGTCGGGCCACATGCTCACACGCGCAGCGGAGTGCCGTCCGGGAGTTGCCTGATCCGGAAGGACGGTGCTGTGCCGCAGCGCCGATTGGTGGTGATATTTGGTTTCTCTGCAGGGGATTCCGGAAGATGGGCAGCTCGCCAATCTTGAGGCGTGCTTGAAGGAGGGTGGAAGTTCTCGGTGGGCCTTTCCGCTGGGTTTGCCACATTTTGCCCATAACTTGCGATTCGAGAACTGCATTCGACTGGCCGTGTCGTGCTCTTCAGAGTCATGCGATCTGCCTGCACTTCGCGGCATTTGTTTGACTCGTTGCCGCAGTAGCCAACGTAATGCTCTGTCAGAAGTCGCCATCTGATGGGGGTTTACCATGCTTCTCTAGCTTACACTGGAGAGCGTGCTTCCGCTTCTTACCTTTGGCCTCAGCAGTGGGCCAGAGCAAGTTATCCGCAACCACCACAAGAACAAGTTCCGGCCCGTTGTCCCTTAGGTTTGGAGTCGCAAGTGCACCACTCATGCGCTCAATTGCTCACCGACGACTATGCCGATCAGGCAGCAGGGGACGCGATGCTGCGAAGATGATGATGACATGGTCTTCTCGCAGCACTGCGTAGCAGCCACTCACAGCCGTAAGATCCCCGCTGATGAAAAAGTCCTGCCTGTAGGCGAGAGCTTTGACAAGGGGAAGTTGTTGTTTCTGGGATTACCTTTGTCTATAAGCTGTCGTTGGGGGGTTTCTGTCATCGGTCGGAGGATGGTCCGTGGACTTTTCTCGTCCGTCGTCAACGGGTGGGTGTGGTGAGATGAAGACGTCTGTGCGATTTGCTCTCGATGTTCGGGACGATTGGGCTTTATCGTTTGGCCCAAGTGTCGCGATGATGGTTGATGTTTTGGTTTTTCGTCCCAAATTGGGATTCCTGGGATGACGTTTGATCTTTGGAGATTTTGCGACAACCTCGCTAGCAAGCCGCACCGTGAGATGTGGTGATGTGGGAAGACACAGATCTCGGTCGCTTCTTGGCTGAGAAAGTCAATTCGGGACGCGTCGGAAGCCTCACCTTGGCACGCACTCTGAAAGGAGACTTATGCTGGTCTCTGGGCATTAATGAGCCGAGGGATGGAGTATGCATGTGGTATTGACTCGGCGACGCTATTGCGACTCAGTCACCAGCAGCATCTGTCGATGGATTGGAGGCACCAGTGATGTCGTCGATGCGACGACGATAGTGCGCTCTCAGTGTCGCTTGAACGTCAACATAAAATCAAGTCTTTCGCCTTGGATTTATTATCGCACATATGAGAGCAATAGTGAAATCAAGCCAGCCATCACCAGAATCTCGCTCACCTCCCTTCAATCTCCTTCGCCTTCTCCGTCGCCTTCACATACCCAGGTTGACTCCTCAACCTCTCAAGATACGCAAACACCCTCGGATACGCGGCCTTGGCAGATCCCCCCTCCCACTTACCCATTGCATCATACGCCCCCTCGCTATCCGCCGTTACCAGCCCGAAGCTGATGAGGATATCCGCCCCGCTCAGTTCCGGGCCGCAGAGGAACCCATCGCCGTCGGTGGTCCCCGGTGCCGTGCGGAGGAACTCGTCGAGGAGACGGAGGTGCTTCTCGGCGTCTGGGCGGACGGCGAGGGAGAGGATCTTGTTGGCGACGAAGGATGTCAGAGGACGGATCGGGAAGGGCACGTTGTCCGATTTCAGCACTGCAAACACGTCAGTCATAGTCTCCGTTCGAGCTGCAGATCGTGCTACTATGAAGGCGTACCGCTGAGGAGGAGGTATTGCACCAGATTCGGGAAAAAGCTGCCCTCGACGTAGTGCAGCAGGTACTGGAACCTCGCGTACGCAGCCGTCTCGCCGCCGACTTGGCCCTCTTTGCCCTCCTTCCACCGCGCGGGTATCAACGAGGGTTTGTTCCTGCCGAAGAATTCCAAGAGGTACTGCGTGATGTACCCGCTCTCGGCGAGCTTGATGGCCTCGCCGCCGTCCGCGGGCGTGATTTCGAGAACGGGGGCCTTGCCGAGGGTGTGGACCTGAGCCAGTTCAGGTGGTGCGATGCGTGTGGGCTGGCGGCGGAAGGTCTGGACGGTGTAGGTGAGGTTGAGCTCTTCGAGGAGCCAGAGGGTGTTGGAGGCGCGGGAGTTGTTTAGCCTGAGTTGTCGTCGAGTAAGCGGAGAGGGCAGAACGGGGTGGAAGGAATGAGTACCAATAGAGTTTTATACTCGGCTGGGGTGATGCCATGTTCCGGGTCGTGGAGAAGTGTGAGTGAGGGTGACGAGTGAACTTGGTGGGAATAGTACTGGAGAGCAAACCGCGATTGGTGCCGAGTGAGCGTGTCGTGAGATGGATGCCTCGTTGTGTGATCAACATGATGAGATTTCAATTGAATCAAAACAAAGAAGGGACTGTGTATTGTACGGATAGTATTGTGAGATTCAACGACGAGAAACGGCCCGTGATCTCCTCCCGTCAGCAAAAGTCGGGTAGCTTTGCCGTCTCCGCCCGATGTTAGCTCGGAACACGGCGGTTATGCTGGCCGTCAGCGCGCATTGCAGCTGGACCGATTCCGTTCAGGGTTTAGGCGGTCTGATGCTGCCTGGGTAATGTAAGACGGCTGGATCATGGCTGAGTCTTTCTCGGCTCTGTTGGGCGTGGGCAGATGATGTAGACGAGTGCCTGGAGAGCCGTTGCCCATCTAGCTGAAGCAGGGACTGCATGATTGAAGGATCACAGAAAACAAATTCGGAATCCGACGACGCGTCGCATCGAGGAGGAGGGCACACGCGGAATGTATTGATGAGCGGTTATTTGGAATTTCGACGCTGACGCCGCGATCCAAAGTCCCTTTCAGGTCTGTAGAGATACTGCCATGGGGATGTCGGACGGAATTCATTCCGTGCTGGTGTGTTTGCTCGACGACCCGGATGCACCCGATAATTTCGCCAGGGAGGTCATCGTGCGCTCAAAATATGACGACGTGCTGGCGTCTGTTTCGATTTCAGTTTCGAATGCTGCCAATGTTGAGCCTCTGGCACCTCAGTGCGTGACAATCCGTAAGCTCGCAGCTTACAACTTCCTCTTCACCAACCCCTTCCAAAAGTCGAAGCTGTTCTCATCGCTCTGCAGCGCCCACATTCTCCCCGTCTCCCTCCCGTCGCGATCGACCTCGACGGCCTTTAACAGTCCCCAGTCGCGCGTAATGCCCACAATCTTGGCGCGGGCACCAGCCTCGGCCTCGAGCGTGACGTGCTGCCCAGAGTGCAACCAGTGCTTGTAGTACCTCTCCTCCAGATCGCGCGAGAAGCCCTCGCGGCGGAACTGCTTGTACAGCGCCTCGATGCGGGTGAGGAGACGGGCGAGGAGCGTCTCGAGATGGAAGCCGCCCACGAGCGAGGCCGGGGCGATGGCGTTGAGGGAGGTGGTGGGCCGTGTGTTCGTGGTGTTGATGCCGATGCCGACGACGCACTGGTAGGAGCCCTGGGAGTAGCTACACGTGGACAGGATCCCGCCGATCTTGACGTAAGAAGGGTTGCTTGGGGACGAGTTTGGGTCGCGGCAGTCTGGAGGTTGTCAGTTGGGATTGGGGAGGCTGTCGGAGAAGAGATGCTGCTTACAGATGTCGTTGGGCCATTTGAGCTTGATGGGAATGTCGCCGCAGGCCTTATCGTAAGACTGCACGGCCTCGACGATGGCAATGGCGGAGATGTACTGCAGGAAGACGACGGGGTGTGTGGCTGCGAGATGGGCTGGGTGGTTGATGACGGTGCTGAAAATGAGGCAGCCTGCGGGCGATACCCAGACATTGGTGCCGCGGCCGCGACCGGCGACTTGGGTTGTCGCAGTCAAGGTGAAGCCGGTAGGGAGATGGGAGAGAAGCTTGATGTTTCTGCGACTGTCAGTTGTCAAGTACTCCACGAGGAAATGGGGTTGGGTACTTGTCCATCAGAGTGTTGGTGCTGGTGACGACCTCGCCGTACATCAAAGTGGTCCCCCACTCTTCAGCGGCCGGCTCGATGGCGCGGTACCGTTGCAGCGAGTCGTAGTAAAGGCGGTGGTTGAAGCTTGGTGTTTCTTTCGCGTCAGGCCAGGCCTCCTCGTGGGGCACGACAACCTTCACAGCACCGTCATAGTCGGGAATGCCCGTGTCCTGGGGCAGAGCGTCGCGCAGTTCGTCAACGTCCCATCGCGACGAGTGCTTCTCAATGCGGAAGACATCGTGTTCGCCGTGGATATACTCGTCACCATCCTCAGTACGCGTAATTGCCTCCTCCCACGAGTGCAGCGTCTCTCCGACCTCGGTGTGGTTCGCGGAGGTCAGGTGCATGCGGGAGAGCGAAGGCGGAGCGGCCGGGTCGGCGCTGAGATCAAGGCCGAGTTTCGCCAGACAGGCGCGGAGGAATGACACGCGCGCAGCATCGGCGGCAGCCAATTCCGAGGTCAGAGATTCGTAGGAAGGGATCTTGGGTTGGGGGTGGAGGTTTGCGGCCGCAAACCTTGGAGAGTGTCAGTAGATGTCGTCAGAAGTAAAAAGGGGCAAAGCGGCTGGCTGACTCTGGGTGAGGACCGGTTAGGATGACATTGCCCGAGCCGACCTTGATATAAACCACAGCTGCCTTTCCATCTCCACCGTCGACGTCAATGTCGTCTGAATACGTTGCGAGAACCTCGACGCCGGGAGTGTTTGACGCATCGACAAACACACCTCCGCCATTGTAGTAACTGACCACCTCGCCCTCAGAGAAGCCTTCGCTGACGGTCAGCTTGACAGCTCTCGCTCCTCGTTCGCTGTGGTACGCGAAGCCTTTGAACGCGCCACCTCTGCAAGTGCCGGGGAAGAAGGCCAATTCCCGAGTGCCGATAACCTCGAGAGTGCGATCTCCGACCTCAAATTCGCACTTTCGACTGCCGTAGTACCCACCAGCACAGAAGCCGAGGTAGGCCCCGCCGCGACGCACGAACTCGGCGATGCGACGGTTGCCGGGCCCGTTAAGCACGCGGCAGAAACCCAGGTCGCCGCCGCCAGGGATGACGAGCAATGCGCAGGTGGATTGCCAGGGTTCTTTGAGAAGAGCCGCCTCGGCGACGGGGATGACTGCGTAGGTTGGGGAGAGGAGACGGCGGAGGGAGTAGATGCAGTGGCGGACGGACTCTACAGTCGTCCCGGAGCCTGAGAAAGTTAGCATACGAAATCTGCAATACCAGGGAAGGAGAATTACCTGTGTAGACCAGTACATTCAGTTTGCGTGAAGCCATCGTGGATGTTGAAGAGGGATGATTGATTGGATAGCAGGTATGAGTAAGAGGAGTCTTTGGGCAGTACGTGGCGGGAATTTTAGAGCGACTCCTGCCTGTCTCTGAGTTAGCTAAAACCCCAACAAATTGGATGCTAAATTAGATTCTCTTCGACACCAGGAATCGCCCGGACAACAATTGAAAACGTCAAAGTAGTTTGCACCGTTATCTCCTTTCATCGAAGATATCACACACAATGTCGAAGCAAGAGAGCAACGCGGCGCAGCAGGCCGCCGAGGATGAGGAGCCGGACGACTGGTACGTCCGCTGAGCTTTCTTTTGTCTACCTACTCACAAAAAGCCCGAGGCGGTTGTCACGACTGGCGTTGCAGGCTACGAAGAAGCAAAACAGTTGATTCACGAATTAAAAATCAGGGCGCAATGGGCAGTCTACTGATGGCAGACGCAGGGACAAACGCATCTTCAGCACAGGATGCGCAGGTACGAACGGCCTTTCCCCGGCGCTACCCGTCGCTGGGCGCTATTCACACTATCGCGAAGCGCTAACGATGTGCCACAGAGGAGAATGCAAAGTTGACAGACTGCTATTTTGAGAAGAAGGACTGGCGCGAGTGCACTGCAGAGGTGCGTCCTCCATCCTCGACAACGAGCATGAAGCTGACGGTGACGCAGATGGAGCGCTTCAAGAGCTGTTGGAAGCATCAGGGAAACGACTCCCGCACCGATACGAAGGACGCATAGAGCTCGGAATCTGTGACGATTATATGTACCATATGTATCTATAGCTGTACAACACTCCTTCCTTCAACAAAGAAACGAAAACAACCCTCTACCTTCATCATGACCTTCAACTTGAGAAAAATGAGCTGATCATAAAAGCGGTGCTGCTTGGATAATTTCTCACACCGTGCCAGCCACACACCTCACGGCCCAAGCTCCCCCGGCGCAGCGTTCTTCCGCCGCCGACCAATTTTCAATTCCCCAGAAAAAAATAAACGCCTCCAGCTTCAGAAGCCTCAATATCGCATCGCATCCCGTCGCTATTATACTCGTCATCCGCGTTGCGCGACCACAACCGCACACCCTCGCGCACCCGTCACTCGCCTTTGCCTCTCACCGCACTACTATTCTCCTAGAAGAAGTGACCATAGACCAAATCATAACAATGGCATCGTCTAATACCCTTCGTCCTCTTCTGCGAGCCTCCCGCTCCATCACCCACTTCGCCAGAACCTCTTCACAAATACGAGCTTTCTCCACGCCTCCGCCCCCGTCGCCTGCCGCGAAACCCTCAGCCACCAACACCTTTGCAAAGCGCACATTCAACGCCAAGAACGTGTCCACGTTCAACAAGAAGACCGAAACCCCTGCACCCACCCCCGACTCGGACGCCATCGTCACCACCTCCCCCCCTTCACCCGACGTACCTTCCGGCGAATCCGAACCCTTGGGCAACGACAACGTCGCCTCGGATCTGGGTATCGACTGGACGAGGTCCTACCACGGCATCGGCACCCAGCGCTTCCCCAAGGAGGTCAGCGACATCCTCCTCCGCCCCGTAGACCCCGAGGACGTCGAGATCAAGTCCGACGGCGTCATCTACCTCCCCGAGATCAAGTACCGCCGCATCCTCAACGAGGCCTTTGGTCCCGGTGGCTGGGGCTTGGTGCCCAAGGGCGAAGTTGTGGTGGGCGAAAAGGTCGTGACGAGGGAGTATGCCCTCATCGCCGGTGGACGGTACGTTTCCCACTCCCCTCCCTTCCATCACTGTCTTCCTACCTGTTCAATCCCGCCACGTGCTGCCTGTGCCGCAAGAATATTGGGAAGTGTGCTGACCAGACGCGATGGACAGCTTCATCTCCCAAGCCCAGGGTGAAAACAACTACTACTCCCTCGAAGGCCTGCCCTCCGCCGTCGAGGGCGTGAAATCCAACGCCCTCATGCGCTGCTGCAAGGACCTCGGCATCGCCTCGGAACTCTGGGACCCCGTCTACATTCGCAACTTCAAGAAGACGCAGGTCGACGAGGTCTGGGTCGAGCACCAGATCACCAAGAAGAAGAGGCAGTTCTGGACCCGCAAGGACATGCCCATCCAGTATCCCTTCAAGAAGGTTTGAAGGATGGCAGCGTACAGTGATGGCAGCACAAGGGGTCTAGAGTAAGCTGTTCCATATGGGTGCAGCATCTCCACCAAGCTCGAAGAAAGAGACCGGGGAGGCTCACGGCGTCAATAAGCACAAGTTCAACGATGTGAAGGACATGATCTTCATCAGGCAGACGCCGATCGTTTGTTGCATGGTGGAACTGGAGCGTAGAGGGCTGATTGAAATCCCATCAGTTGCCCGTGTGGTGGCCTTCGGCTGCTAGATTTGTATAAAATGGCGCGAAAGTGTACGATTGACACGGGAGATGGAAGAATGGAAGCCATCTCGAAAAATGTATAAACAGACTGCTCGTGGGCTGGGTTTCCTTTGCGGGATGACGCAAAGATGCATAGACGTGTTAGTGGTTGACCAAGTTGTCGACGCGTGTAGTGCTGGCATATAATCTCATCACTTCCACTCCGAGGACAAACATCTCAATGTTGAGTTAACAAGTCAGCGACGTGGGAAGGACACCGTTGCCGGGTGCAGGTCACGTAATCGTTTCCGCGAGCTCTGTTCAGAACGACGAAACACGCGGACATCGACTGTCAGCGGCGCCCATGTCTATTCGGTCCCAAGGGTGTTCGAGGGGAGCGCAGACGCTTCGCCTGGTCCCCCGAGACGTCTCGACTTGAGTCTCCAAGTCTATCCATCCACGATGCCCTACCGACCGAATCTAGCAGAAATCACAAGCAAAAAGCCACAAACTCCGTTGACCATTGAAGAGGATACGCTGAAAAAGCACCCTCACTTCTGCACGCCGGTGCTGGACCCCGCCCCACCCTCGGGGTTCTCGGCCGTGGGTGTTGATCCCCATCCCCACGGCATCCACGATCCACCCGGCTGTCTCCGCCGAACGGATCCTTCGCCTTCATCATCGCCGTGGTCCTCGGCCCCGCTCTCGGCGTCAATCTTTTCAAAGTCTGTCTCGCTGCGCGACTTACTCAGTCCGCTATGCGCGCTGGGCGGCCTCTGCGTGAGCTCCTCCTCCTCGCTGCCGTCGAGCTGCATCCTGCTGAACGCCTCCGGCTGGGCCTCGTGGGCGGCTGCCTCGCGCTCCAGAGCCTTAAGCACGAACGCCAGCCGCTCGCGCTGGGCGGCAATAAAGCTCGTACGCTCAGTACCCTGCAGCTCGGGCGGGATGAGGGATCCGGATTTGGTGAGGTCCTCGTGGGTGGGGTTTCCGCCGCCCACACCACCTCCGGTAGCAGCCGAGACTGCGCCAGCAAGGAGGTTGTAGAAGTCGGCGCCGGAGTGACCGGCAGGGGCCCAGCGCGCGGCAGGAAGACTAAACCTAGCGAGGAGGGACTGGGTGTATGACTGAGTTGCGGCGGCGGCGGGAGCCTGAGCGGGTTCGGGTTCGCCAGGGGGCAGGCCGAGGACGTTGGTCTTGATGAGCTCGATCGCGCGCTTGAGGTAGGCGATGCCGGCGGCTTTGAGTCGGTCGTGGGCTTCAGAGATGAACTCTTCGATCTGAACTTCGTTGTCTTGGAGAAAGGGATGGACGTGGGTCTGATAAATGATGCGAGCGCCCTGTGTCTGGGGCAGAACGAGGTAAAGCAAGAATAGCAAGCGAATGTATGCGTAGAATGGAATCCTGGAGTCGTTAGCGCCGCAATTCACGCTGGTTGAGACGGATTTTTGCGCATGGCAGCGCGACGTACCAGACCAAGATCCATTCAGTCCAGGACTCGACCAACAGTGCGCAGGCGAGAACGACCCAGTACATGAGCCATGGCGTTAGCTGGGCGGGGTCGGACGTCTTCAGAGCCTTGTACGAGGCGAAGAGAGGGAAGAGAAAGGATGCGATGGAGCTGTGAAGGGGTCGCAATGTCAGTGAAGGACGGGAGATTGGTGGCGGGGTCTAGTCGCAGAGCGACAAAAGGTGAGGGGCAACTCGGAGTCGGTGTGACGGAGGGCAGGCCGATATGCGGCCCCGCACGTAGGTGATACTCACGACAGGAGGTGGGCGAATATGTCGAACATGGTTGCGCTTCGGATACGAGGTTGAATAAGGGAAGAAGAGGAAAGTAGCCAAAGATGTAGGAAAGAAATGTTGTAACAGGGAAGGGAAGCCGCGAGGTGAGGCAGAGAGACAGACCCTCGCACAAGTACCAGGATGGCGACACGGGATCAATCGGTCAGCAGCAAATGCGCAGCACAGCCGACGTCAGGCGAAAGAAAGAAGCTGGCGGGATGGCCAGGCCGGACCGAGATGAGACAAGACGAGACGAGATGTCGCGGATAAGGTCGGTAAGGTAAGGTGAGTGCCTGTCGGTGAGCGTGTTCTGCCCCAGACGAGGGTCGTCCGGGTGTTTGTAGTGCTGGAAAAGGCAGCGGACTGTTCTCGTGATTGGCAAGTGAAGTACGAGAAGGAGATGTAGAAGACGATGGAGGCGGAGGATGGAGGTGCAGGCTGCAGGTGTGATGCAGGCAGGCGCGGCTTGTAAGGCAATACTCCAGGTACGTTAGGTACTACATAGGTACGTAAGGCAGTGTATCGGCGCTCGGAAGCCAGGTGGGGTCGCTGTCTGAGCACGAGGACAAAGCCGGCCAGGTCAAGTGAGCTCCAGCTAGGATGCAATGGCAGTAGGCACCTCTATTGAGGTCGGTCAGGTCAGTCAGGTCAGGATAGGGATGTGGTACCTTTCACTTGGACATGTATGGCGAGGTACTTTATCTCCCACCCAGGCGACGTGCTCCATCCAGGTAGAACACACCTAAACCTTGTCTGAACTGCGTAATGGATTGTGCAGCGCGGATTCAAGTCGCTACAAATGGTCCAAGACAACAACATCACAGGGTCTGTATGGAACATGGAGCAGATGTAACAGATCTCTCTGGTGGCAGGAGGTATTCACCTCAATGTCACTGATGTTGCGCTTGCAGTGACACACCCTCCCTCCGGCAGTGTCTCCGGAGTCTCAGTCCTCAAAAGGCATCAGTACGCACGACGTCATTGAGGGGCTGTCGATAAGGGTGAGATAAGCGACCTCCGAAAAGCTGAAACCGAACCTGACTCCATTGGACGCTACAAGGTATAAGGAACCTGACTGCCTGACTCTGGATTCTCGTGATGAATGACAAGTCGTTTTCGTCCCATCTTCCGTCTTCGGACGACCTCTCGGGACCCTCGAAACTCATAACTGAACGCATTGCTTCGTTGCTCGCAGCTGCTGTCTTAGATCTCAGTCGTTTCGGACGCTTCCACGCACCAACAGTGATGTCCGTTCTCGATATCAATCTCTCGCTGCCTGGCCACGAGTTCCATACGCGTCCGCCAACGACACCCAGCAGGCAACTCTTGGCTCACAGGAACCGCGTTTGATGTCCAGGCTTTCCCCCGTACCCGAACGGCATGTGACGGTTGTTAGTGTCTTTCGGTCCCGCCCGATCTCTGGGGGACCCGTTCCACATCGCCGCTAGAATCGCCACCCTTTTGGGATGCGGAACGCCTCAAAGAGACCGCCACAACGACCAAGGTGACCAAGCCAGACGCCTCTCAGCTACATTTGACGACCTGCCTTTGTCCTGCGTGGACACACCCTACTGCCATTTTGCTAGCCTAGTCTATCCTCGCCAATGCATTGGTAACGACGATATTACCTTACTTTGGCTACACGTGCTGTACATGGCGTACATGCCCAACTGCGTGTGTAGACTTAAACGAACAATCGTTGTTCTTGATAAGCCCACACTGCTGTCAGAAAGTGCTGCCTATCACAAGCGCAAATGAATATGTCCGGCAACCAGCCATGATGAATCTTGGATCGTTTTCCACAACATCAGACTTCATAGACGTTCATCACCCACATTGCATTTGGCGAAACCATAGTTGTAGCTACTAAATGCAGCATGCACCTCTCTCGAAGACCTGCCGAGGAAAACTCTAGCAGATTTGCGTCGTCCGAACACCGCCTCATCGACGTTGGATCCAGGAGAGTATCAAGCAGGGTATGTATGCACTTGGAAGACTTAGCCAGGTCAAAAGCTGTCCTTTAGCTCTGTACCCTATGTCTGTCTACCTTTTATCGTTTATAATTGCTATCAACACCATATACTTTAGTGAGCTCAGTACACTCTCGCACTAATTGTGTGCCACGACCCGATCAATGGCAATCTTGTCGAGACCTGGCCAGTGTTTCTTACCCCACGTGAACCAGAAACTGACGGCCCCAATCACGACAACTACATAGACCGGGCCCGCGTAGTTCATCTCCGTACCCGTGACCGGAATGGTCTGCGGGAACGGAAGCCAGATTGACAGATACATCGACCAAAGGAGTGCGTAGATGTTGATGGGCACGCCCCATCCCTTCGGCAGCGACCACGCGCCATACTGGACCTCGTACTCGGGCCCATGACCTATGCGGCCCTTGAGCCGCGCGTGGAGCATGCAGGATATGGCGATGATGTACGAACTGTACAACCCCAGCGACGAGAGCGCCGTGAAGGCCGAGAAGATCGTGGCCGTGGCGTTGTTGCCGACGGTAAACAGCGACAGGAGCGCGACGATGACGCAGGGAAGCCAGACGGAGCGTACGGGCACCCGGTGCCTCGGGTCGATCTTGGCAAAGTACCGCGGCAACCCCCCGTCGCGCGCCCACGCCCAGGTGATGCGCGACACGGAGGCCAGCGAGGCGGCGACGACGCAAAAGGTGATGATGAGCAGGCCGCACACCATCGCCGTGCCCGCCGCGGGGCCCGCCGCGTTGAAGAGCAGCGGGATGATGGGGTAGTCGGAGCTCAGCACGTCGTCGGGCTCGCCCATGGCGAAGAGTATGGCCATGATGATGCCGTACGAGAGCACGCCGTTCAGCACAATCGTCCAGAGCATGGCCCGCGGCACGGCCTGCTTCGCGCGCTTCACCTCCTCCGCCATGTGCACGACGCCGTCGAACCCGATGAAGCCCCACGCCGGGACCAGCATGCCAATGTTCCACGACACAAAGTCGTTTGTCCAGCCGGAACTGACGGTGCGCTCGAAGAAGACAAAGTCGGCGCTGGCGCGCGGGGCGAGCGTCAGGAGGACCACGACGAAGATGAGCCAGAGCACGACGTGGAGGACGCCCGCGAGCAGTTCCATCCAGGGGATGGTGCGGAAGGCGTACATGTTGATGAGCCCGCAGAGCACGAGCTGCGCGACGATGACCATGGTCAGGTGCCAGGGCTGGAAACTGTACGAGGGGTAGTTTGTCACGACGAGGCCCATGATGATGTTGGCCTCTGAGGCGGCGGAGCCTGCGAGCGCGGAGACCCAGGCGAACCATGTGATCCAACCTTGCATCCACTGGCGGGAGTTAGATTGTGAGTCTTCGCAGTAACCAGGAGTGGACATACCGTGATGAAGCGGCGGTGCTTTTCCGGGGCGAGGAAGTGAGTCCAGTGGTATTGCGCTCCCGCGATGGGCTGGATGGTTGCGAGCTCGGCCATGGAGAGAGCCTGCGCCATGGCGCCCACGACGACGAGGATGATGCCCCAGGCGAGCGTCTGCGGTCCGCCGTTGTAAAAAGTTGCGCCCATGTCCATGGCCATGACCTCCCACGACGACATGAAGATGAGGGCAAAGGCCAGCAGCTGCCAGAAGGAGAAGAGACGCTGTAAACCGTGTCAGCCATGGAACTGCATTGGGTGAGCTGTCTCCGCGATACTCACTCGCAACGTCGAGCCATCTTGGCCCTCGACGGAAACTCCATACCCATCCAGAGGTTGGCCATCGCTCGTCTTCTCCGATGAACTCGTCGTGTTGACCGCCGCGTAGTCTCCCTTGGGCGGCGCCTGCATCTCGATTGCGCTGCTCTGCGCCATTGCGTTCGTGTCTCTCACAAACCAACTTGCTGTCAACTTTGAAACCCGATGAGTCTGTCCTCGGGAAGAGAAAACAGACACAAGAATATCTTCATCAGAGGGGGATGCGGTCTAGATAAAAAGCTCCACGCGAGCACGAAGAAAACCGTCACGCCAAGAACACTAGACGATCTGGCCGCGAAACTAAACATGCAACTCCCCTCGCACCAGTCCGACTCTAGCTGCTCGGTACGTGGTGCGATACTACCCTACCCCGAGACATCTCGACCCTGGAGAGGGAAGCCGGGTGTCGAGGCCATCCTATTGGATCGGCTTTGACGACTGCTCGATGCGCGGCAGACGGGGGTTAAGGGAGAAAAGACCGGTTCGTGAGACATCCCCAGCCGAGAGGGATAACCGTGAGTACGCCGCTAGCAGGGGCAGAGAAAATTCGCCACGGTATCTCACGTCGGTGGGGATAATCTGCAATATTTTCTCTGGGCGAACATCGAGCGGGAGAAGAAACCCCTGCAGGACCAGTCCGAGGCCGCGAATGGTATCGTGACATTTTGGTTGTCGCGTTCCACGGGAGACGGGGCCTCGGTTGATGGTTCGACTTGCCGTCAAGGATCGAAATTTTGACTCTTAGAGTCTGTCGGAATATTGCAACATTAATACAATTTGGACGTGGGCTGTTGTGAGGAGTGAAGGCCAACTTGCGAAAACACAGAAAGCCGCCTAAAGATAACTTGACGTGTTTTTCCTCGCAAAAGCTCCCGGTTTGCTTTGAGCTTGACGGCTTCACCTTTGTGATGCATCGTCTCGACGAGGACGTGGTATGAAGTAATGACAAACATACACCGAAGGGCGTGATTCAGTGCGTTGATGAGGAAGAAATTGAACGCTTCCCTCAGAGCATGGAGGTCGGCCAATTCTGAGGTTCATGTGGGACTCAATCATGTCCACATCATCAATATTGCACAACTGTCCAAAGCGAGAAAATGACGACGTCTGCAGGAATGAACGAGAGACTCTCCGGCGAAAGTGATATGAGAGAGAAAGCAGAGTATCTTTCGAGATCGTGGAGCTTGATAGACTCTCATCTCTCCTCCTCCGAGTACCGGTGTTCGTGCGTCAGCAGCGGCGCGGAAGGCTCGTCATCATCAACATCATTCTCCTCGATACTCTCCATGTTATCGGAACCGAGTTCGCGTCCCTCTTGGTTCCGTTTCTCGTACGGAACAGCTTCAACGTCGGCCGACGCCCTCTCCGCCTCCTGCTCTTCTCTGATCTTCACCTTCATGTCGACCCACTCCATCCCAAGCGGTCCCACGAAAACCAGCAGGGTGGAAGCCAACCCGAGAAAGAAGGTCTCGCGTATGCTCTCATTGTATGCGTCAATGACGATCGGCTTCTGCTGTGGCGGTAGTGCCGCTAGTATGTCCGTCATCCCTGTAGACGCCAACATCGCTCCAGAGGACCCAGGTAGCACCTGGCTAAGCCTTGAAAGAAGCCGTCCGTTGAGGATTGCTGCTGCTGGAGCTAGCAATGCGAGACCGCCAAGACTTGCGGAAAGTCTCATGAGACCAAGGCCGATGGAAACGTCCGTCTTTGGTAGACAAGCTTTGGCGGCGAGCATTGGTGCCTGGACCACCAAACCGGTCCCCCAGCCGTAGAGAACCTGGTAGCCTATCCAGGCAGACGTTGGTGTGTGGATGTTGAGGGTTGTGAGTAGCCCAGCTCCGACGGACATGAAGACCGCCCCAAGAGCCATTGGTGCCAGATAGTAACTGACTTTGTTGACCATGAAGCCGCTTATTGTGGTAGCTGTGACCAAGCCACCGAGGAGAGGTAAAATACGCGTTCCCGAATCGACGGCACTCACGCCTTGCACCACTTGGAACCAAATAGGGAGGTAGAAGACTGACAGAGGGAGAGAGAGAATATTCAGCATTCGGGGTACTTGCAAGACCGTCTGCTACGGTTTCTGACTTACCGAAAAGTGTCTGTGAACCTGAGATGAAGAACTGGGACAGAAACCCAAAGAACACGCTCCTTTGCTTAAAGACCGTCGGGGAGATGGTGGCTTTCTCAGGCCATCGTACCTGAATTAGCAAAAATACTACAAACAATGCAGCAGCCACGATCAGTAAGACAATGACTCTGCCATCGCTCCATGGGTACTTGATCCCTCCCCATTGCAGAGCGAGAACCAAGCAGACACATGCGGGTGCCAGAACAACGTTGCCCCATACATCAAACTTGGCGATCTTGTCTTTCAGCTTCATCTTGTCGCTGGGCATCGGAGGGTTCTCGAAGAGGTACCAGATTGCCACAATGCAAACGGCCGCCACGGGCAGGTTTATCCAGAAACACCACCGCCAACTGGCATAGGTGGTCAGCGCACCGCCGACGACGGGACCGAAGACGGACGCGATGGCGAAAACGGCGCCTGCGGCTCCCATGTAATGTGGGAGGTGTGTTATGGGCACGGCGTGGACCATCATCACTTGCTGGAGGGCTGTCAGCCGGGCACGTCCAAGACACCATCGCAAGTCATGAGCAAGGAAACCGGGCTCCAAACTCACCGCACCCATGCCGATGCCAGCCGAACCCAGACCGCTGACCATCCTCCCAAAGATGAAGACGGCCGAGGTCTTTGAAGCGGCGCAAAGGGCCGAACCACCTGAAAAGAGGACGACGGCAGCGAGGAAGGACGTCTTGATGCTGAAGAGCGAGTACACTTTGCAGTACAGCATCAGGAAGGCCGTCGATGTCAGGAGGTATGCGCTGCCATACCACCCGATATCAGCCAGCGAGTTGAACTCGTCGGTGATGGCTGGGACGGCGGTGGCTACGATTAAGCGATCCTGAGAGCCGATGTCAGTTGATGCTGAACGCATCAGGAGAAGCTGGCTTACGAGTGCGACGATGAACCACACGAGGAGTACCGATGCCATCGTACAGACGAGTCTGAACTGCGGCATCTTTCTGGCGACATCCTGGCCTTCGATTTTACTAAGCTTCATTTTGTGATGATGGGTACTTGCGAGCTCCTGCTTCGGAGCGTCCTGTTTCTCGTCGTCGATGCAGGACTTTGCTTGCACGACGCACAGCTTAGACAGTGCTGGAGTCTTGTGAATCGGCCTGGCCATGACTCTAGATTCGTTGGAGCTCAGAATGGCACCAGGCTTCGTTGCATGGGACGTTAACGTCTGGTGTTCTATCGATACACTGGCGCGAGGTTGAAGAGCGAAAAGAGCAAGGAGTCGTGGACTTTTCGCACAGAATCATGTAGCTGGTACTAGAACTGTCGGAAGTAGCCGTAATTTGCAAATAATTCGATGTTTTGGAGGAGGGAGATGGCAAGAGAGATCTGCTGACGCTACACTGCTCTCTGGTGATTCTGTCATTATGTGCTGACGAATGATCGATGGAGCTTTTGAGAAGCTGCATGATGAAAGTCTCGCAGCTTGGCCTTCTTGCGGCATGGTCAGTGGCCAATTCCTCAACTTCCGTGCCAAAGCTGGACGAGGTGCTCAATCAATGACCAAGGTGAGAGGAGTCTAGGTATCCATGTGTGGAAAATCAGCTGCGTAGAGCGGTGAGAGTCATGGCAAACTCATTTCCAAACCTTCAAGGGAGTTGCAGACGGAGCCAGGTCAGTTGATATCCAGAGTCATTCGCGAATCATCTTGTAAGATGTACGTCCTTCACGTCTGATATCAGTTGGACACCAGTCCTTATTCAAGGTAGTGCTCGGCGTGGGCACGACGTTGAATTATGAGCGTGCAAAGCCTCGATAATACCTGAATTCGGCCCTAGCCGTGTCGTTCAGACGAATTCACGTTTCTGACTTTGAACCTTCACGCCCGGGACTGTATAGAGTTTGAAAGCCGTTCGTTCTGCGGACAGGGAAAGCGTCGTTGCAATAAGCTGCCTCCGAGGGGCCTCGAGTCAGCATCTGCAGCAGCAGGTTTATATTGCTGAAGCTAAGCAAACTATCAACCACTCTCCAGAGCTTGTGCCTGTTGGATCTGTCAGTGTGCGTCTTGATCTTGGATCATCCCAGGATTCTGGCGAAGCATCCTTCCATCAACGATGGTCGCCTTTGCATGCCCTTCTGATGGTCCGGCAGACTTTGGATGTGAAATGGCCAGAGTATCGACCGACTGCTTCTAATAGACTGCTGAAACTACGTAGTTTGACCATATCTGAGGGAAGATCTTTCTACAGCCGATTGTACACCAGACAGTTGAGACATCAATAAACGCGTTACTAAGTGCCATAACAAACGAACATAGCAGTGTGCATCAAGAGAAGATACAATCGTATTGTTGCATGTAAATGAGACCCACGCAGTCGATTCCCCCATCAAGCCACTCCCGGCTTCTGAGACGCGGCTGTAAATGCCTAGGAAGCTTGCCTTCTATGATTCTTCTTTTGTTTCCCCGTCTTTCCCGGCTTAGTTGTGTCACTCCTGCGATTCCCATTTCTCTCCAGAAGCTGTATGATCTCGTGTAGTTCTTGACTCGTCTGGGACGTGCGAATCAAGCTCCGGGCATATTGCCAAGCCGACTTTCCGTCAGCGTTCTCTTTTGCCGCATCAGCCCCTCTGTCGAGCAATATCTTGACCGAAGGTCTGTGCCGGTGCAACACAGCCCAATGTAAAGCGTAAAGCCCATCTTTTCGCTTCGCGTCTACTTTGGCGCCTCGATCGATGAGTGACGTGACCATTCTCTCACTCTTTTGCTCAATGGCTGGAAATAGCGCTGTTTGCCCAAGTGCGTCTCTGGAGTCTGTATTGACGTCAAACGACAGCAGTAAATCCACGAGTTTATCGAGACCTTGGGAGACGGCAACTACCAGAAGAGGTGTACCCTTGTCGTCTTTGACCTCTTTGTTGGCCCCACGAGCGAGAAACAGGCGGGCTGTTTCCATTTGGCCGGCACGAACAACAGCCGTCAGTATGCTATTGTTAGTTTTGTCAACGAAGTTGACGTCCGCCCCCTGTGCGATCAAAAGCTGTGTTGTTGGTACGTGGCCATCCATGGCAGCCAGAAACAGAGGACTGCGAGCGTTTGGAGGATTGATCAATGCCCCCCCTTTCAAGTAGTAACTTGACCATTTTCTCATTTCCGAACAAGGCGGCATGTCCCAAGGCGGTGTTATTGGTGATGCTGAGACACTCTGTGTTTGCTCCAGCATCTAGTAGGATACTCGCTGCTTCTTCATGACCGCGTAGAACGGCACCCATCAGGGGAGTATGACATCGGCGGTTTTGGCTGCCGATATTGGCCCCCTTTTCCAATAGAAGCTGGACAATGGTGGTATGGTTGTTCAGAGCGGCCCGGGATAGGGGAGTGTCCCCATGTTCGTTCTGAAGCTCAGGATTGGCTCGGTAGGCGGATCAACAGCGCGGCTATCTTGTAGTGACCTTCGCGAGCTGCTATAGACAGAGCAGTATGCCCTAGATCGTCGGTGAAGTCGATGAAAGCTCCATGTTTCAGCAGCAGCTTGGCAGTTGAATATGATTCTTCCTTTGTTGCCGCGAGTAGAGGGGATATTCCGCCAGATTTACCTGCGCTTCTTGCGTCAACTGAAGCTCCTCTGCTCAACAGGAACTCAGCTTCTGATGTATAATCATGAAGAGCTGTGTACCCAAGTGGAGTGAGACCTCCGCTGCTCTTTCGGTTTACATCAACACTTTGGTCAATCAGCCACCCGGCTATTGATGTTTTGTGTGCCCGAATCGCTGTCACGAGTACGCCACGGCCCTGCGAGTCCTCGAAATTGAGGCTACGCAGTCCACCAATGAGAAACCTCAACCCAGCCAAATATCCTCGTGTGATCATTTGCATGAAAAGTCTTCCAGTCTCGTCCACCATGGCCGCATGCTCGGGTTGCGGGCTGCCCATTTTGAGAGAAAGCTTTTCAATCATAGCTTGGTTCCAACGTGTTGCACGATCAACTCCCTTGGAACTGGGTAGCTTTCGAGCGGTGGACAAGAATTTGGATGTCGTCCTTTCACTGACTTGAAGTATTCTGGTGTCTTCCCTCTGAGACTCAACTTCCTGCGTTGCTTGTTGCAGTTGTCTTTCCAAACGCATTTTCTTATCCTGCAGTTGAAGAAGCTTTTTCGACACATCATCGAGCTGTTTCTTTGCGAGATCAGCTATGGCTTGTTTTTTAGCCAGTGAAGCTGACATGATTTCAAGCTTTGGTCGCATTTCAAAGTCTTCGTCGATGCACTGCTGCAGAACAACACCGTGTTGGTAAAGCCTCAACTCAGCGCTGGCATCGATACTCTCTTTCGACTGGTGTGTCGTTCGAGTGAGCCTGACAACGAAGACGTCATTTTGGCCCAGTTGTTCCAGAGAGTGTGTGGCCCACAAACTCAAAGCGCCGTTGAAAGCACTCAGCTTCCCGAAGATATCGTCTCTGATCTCTCGAAGGCAGGCGATCGCGGCCAAGCTTTCGTCTCTGGATACGACCATCATATGACAACGAGGTTTCGGCTCCCCATTGTCGAACTCGAGCTCTAATCCAATAATGAAGTCTTTTTCCTGCGAATTTGTCTGGCGAAGTTGTATAAAGGTCCGTTGAACTGTCTGACGTTTGAGATCGATTACAGTAATGAAAGTCTTGTTCTCGTCCCATCGGTCTCTTGGGTAAACATCAATGATTTCCAAGTTCGCCGGCGGCTCAATGGAAAACCTGTACTGAAAACGATGACTGAAAACTCGATCGGAACGGCTTGCCTCGCAAATTCGAAACGATTTCGACGGAATGGCAGGGTCAAGGCCAAACAACATCCTAGCGGTGCCGTTGGTAGGCCTTGCGTACTCGTCCAATGCCTCGCCGCATGTGTCTCCTAGTGATACGCAGCACAAGGGAATCCCAACTGCCGATTTGTTGTCGCTTTGTGTCCCGCACCTCAAAACGCCGAAAGTCTTCCCATTCGCTGTCGTGTGCAAAGGGAGTCGTACATGCAAGAGTCCACCTTGTACTCCTGTCACCCCAGCCGTGAGACCACGTTTGCCATAAGAAACGATCGTTCCGCTATGCATGAAGTCATCAGGGCTTGCCGCAAAAGCGTCTCCGAAGGGATTGTTAGTCGGTTGATGGGGCGCTGTCGAGGGGCATGCCGGATCAAAACCCCACGCTAGTATCGAGTCATCTGGCGTTTTCGTCATGATTTCTTTTTGAAGTCGGGTGAACGCTTTGTTGCCCTCGCCATAGATCATCGGTATCATAACATCGAAGAGACCAAAGAGGGAGTATGCGATGTCCTCTACCCTTTTTGTGCTTCTCCGGGCGGCCCACGACATGCGCTGGGCTACACTTGCCTCGTGGCAGGTAGCTAGACCTGTAAGATACCGCGACGGGATACCAGTAATCTCGCCAACCAGTCCGGCGAGCTTAGTCCTGGAGTTCAAAAACTGCCAGTCCTTGTCGTAGAAATTCAACTTCACCGGGGCCAGTAGCTCCTGCAGTGTCCAACCACGTGTGAACCAGCGACTCTTTCGGAACGTCGTCTCGATCCCAGCAGACACGTCAGAGAGCAAGGCGTAGCAAATAGCTGCCTCCTTGTACCATCGGTACATGGAGTTGATTGCTTCGCCTAACTCGACGGAGTTGGTTTTGTCAATGCAGCAGGTGTCGATCCACGCGTATTGGTAGCCATCGTCTTTGGCCTGCTTGCAGCAACCATCGAACTTGAGTTTTCCGAGGCCCTGCTTCGAGGTGCTGCCTCCTTGGATGTCTTGATACGACAGTTCTTCTTTGTCGGATCCCCAGGTGTGAGATAGGATGGCATACGGAGGGGTGTTTGCAAAGAATGTCTCCAAGCTGCCAGTGTTGACATTGATGAGCCGCATCTTGCTTGTCGAAGGTCTTCTTGCGTGCCACCTTGAGAACTGGCCGTTGATTCTGGAGTGATGCCAGTATGTAGAGCGACATTGATCGAAGGAGGCTGAAGATGAGGGGTAACCTTGGTTAGGAGCAAGTCATAATAGAGAGATTATCCGGGCATTTCTTATATAATCATAAGCAGCGTTTCATGCTTACGCTGCAGGCTGTTCGCCAAGAATGGTGTTGCCCGCTTGGGACGGTCTTGTTGGCAGAGGTTGCAGGAATGATGCGAGTGGTCATGTCATTACACCGGTTTAGATCCAATCAGCTTTTGTAGATCTGGTCGGCAGCGTGGTTGCATTTCTTCACTCGTACTAAACTCGCTCACGTCAATCCTTGTTTTGTTCATGTCAAAAGCGATACTCGAAGCAAAAGATGGAATGAAGTCGTTTTCACCTCAGTTAACATTGGCAATACGATTGATTCATGTCGAAACGAGGCTATCAATAGGTATAGTCGACTATTCCTCGAAGTACAGTGCCAGATGAGCGCTCAACCCAGTAAGAAGCGGTAGCATAAGAACAAGACAGACTTTTCCCAGTGTAGTTAGTTTTTGATTGCTGTACTTAGTTATATGTCTACTTTCCTTTTCGAACCTGGACCTTACTGATGACGGAGTTATTCACCCATCGGCAACGAGAAGACTATTCGAATGTTGACTTGATCAACATACTAGCTGTGAAACTATCGATGGCGTTCCAGGGACTCATCTGTTGGTAGAGGTGTTACCAGTACTTCCACTGCTTCTATTGCCACCATTACCATTGTTGCCCGTAGTGCCATTGCCACCAGATGCCGGAGGCGGTGGAGCAGGCGGCGGCGAGGACGGTTTTGGAGGGGCGGCGCCCCAAAATGGAAGCCCAACTTCGGTACTGTTTGAAACCCGCTTGTCAGGCATGCTGGATTATGGAGGTTTTCGGTTGATCAAATGCCGTAATCCGTGTTGTTGATTGAGTCCAGCAGCGTTCTTGTATGAGCAACCAATACCTAGCGTATTCTAGAGTCTAGGCGGTCATGAGGAAATCTGTAGAGACCACGACGACGCTTTATATAGACTTTGGGAGTTGAAAGGTGACGTGGTGAGTAACAGCACATGACGCGGCGAGTAACAGCACATGGTGTTCATGGGCTGGGTGATTATGCCCGCGTTCGCTTACCTTTGCGATGGTGGCTCCAATGACTGACCCTGAGGGACACATAACTTCGTACATGACTGAGTTACCATGTCAGAACGATGATGAGAGCTTCAAAAGCTATGTTCAACGATTGTTCATAGTTGGAAGATCAGTTTTCTAGTTAACAGTATGTACCAATCGTTCTAACAACCTTGTTACCGCCTAGTGTTGGGTGTTCCCGGCCTCCGCCGTATTCACATTCAACTTCGACGTGAAGATATGAGTACCCGGGGAAATTGAAAATCAAGAGGTCTCGAATTAAGTTTATTCTCAGCACCGACTTGACTACTGGGCAGGCCACTGTGAATTACGCTCCCAGCCTCTCGAGAGACTCCCCGTTTCCCTGCCCCAAGCAAACTGGCCATTTTTAGTTGCCATCCAAGCGGCGCGGAATGTAAGACTTGACGTTGGAAACGCAGACATTCGTCTCGTTCGTGGCGAGTTGCGTGCATTCGACGTCGTTGTATAGCTCAACTACGATGCGCGAGTCAGCCAGCTGCCCCGTGCTGCCAAACTCAAAAGCTCCCCCCCATATTTGCAAACTCACAGCTGAAGAAAGGGGTAATTCCGCTGGCGGAAAAGCGCTTGTACGTGACGTTGTTGAGGCCGGGGAACACCTTGGTGCACTTGTCGACGCTGCTGGGGGAGATGGCCATTTGCTGACCCTGCGGCTGGAACACGTCTCCGGAGCAGTCGGAATAGGGGTCGTAGAACATCTTGACGTAACCCATGATAGGGGAAGCGCCGACGGTCGCGGCCAGGGCCAGGAGGCCGGAAGTAACAGTGGTGAGCTGCATGTTTGTCGTTGAACGTTTGAACTCGCGATCAAACGTGTAAAAGGTTGAGAAGGCCGTTTTCGACTGCAGAGGGGACCTTTGTCTTATTTGAGGTGGTGCTTTTGTCGCATTGAGAGTCGCCTTCAGAGTTTGAGTTGTTATTACTATTATGGAACCACGAGAGGAAATACGAGCTCTGCCGGGATTGCCTTGTGGGGTACTTGGCAGTCACTGTTCCAAGCCTTGGTGATCTGCATTGAGCTGCTATTTACAGTTGACGAGCCAAGTGTTAGGGGGCGCAGTTGAGATAACTTGTCCAGACTGAAGTTGTTTTTGGTTGCGGAATAGCACGACGTTGGAGCGATAGCATTGTATGCTTTTCTTCCTCCCAAACGGATTTTGGTATGCTGTCTTGATTCTTCATAGCACAATTGAACGGACTTGCCACTATATTCTTCATACGTCATAGCACCATCATTGCTTCTGTCCGAAACTGTCGGCTCCACAGTGTTCGTCCCTCGGGCTCCAAATATGGCACTATCGTGATGAGGCATGGCAAAGGGTTTAACCAATTGAGTTTCGCCAGCTTGCCCGAAGGGAAACACGGCTGTAAATGTGCAATTTTTTGTGAAAAAGTCGTTCGTCTCTTATACAAAGTCTCTTGTTGAGTTGTTCAAGGTAAGCATATTTTACAAGTACGGTCGCATGAACGGAAGAGAAGCTGCACTGTGCGCCATGAAAACCCTGGGCGACTGCCTTTCATCCCCAGCCGTTTGTCAGACTTGAGCCATAGATTGAGCGACTTGCAACTGTTTATAGAATGGGGCTTTAGAACCTTCATCCTTGCCTAGGTGATGGTTCGGTTTGGGAAGCATTCTCAAGGCCATTCTGTTGCCACAATGGTTTCTGGCCACTTCATTTATCTAGACTGAACGTGATCTAATTAGAGTCAACATAGCTCACACTGGTAACTGCGCAGACACCAAGCCTTGAGCTCCTCAACACATCTTCCCTCGATAATGAGCAGAAGAAATCATTGCCTCATATTTCTACCCCGTACCTTGATAGCCCTCGTGTAAGTACATCTCTCACAATACTTCCTCTCACGACAAGAACGACTTATCAACGTTAAGTAGGTTGTTATTCTCGAGACCCTTATGACAGCGTGGACTTCTTAGGAATGGATATGACAGTATACACAGATAGCCACGGGTGATTGTGCTTGATCAGACGAAATAAGGGGCTGGAATTACAGGGCTTCTAACACATAACTGAGCAAGAGAGCTGCTGGCACCTGTGAATTGTAAGATGAGGTGAGTTGACGTTGATGTTTATTCAGAACTTTGCGGGCTATCCGAGGATCTCCAGTCCTTCGCTATCAGCACACTGAGGATGGAGTTTCTGATACCTATCTAGTCTTCGGTGTGTAAAATTTTCGACCAAGGCTCCTGAGCTTACCAATTGCCCCAGTGACGACCTGACACATCAGAGCGAACTCGCTCATCCATACCACCTTGAAATCTTTGGGATATGGAGAGAGTACTTCAGGCTGTTTCCGCCTTGGCGAGAAAAGCTCTCCTATTCTAGGCCTGAGACTCTTGTCTTCAGATGAGCATGGTTGGGAGCTCCCGGGTTGCTACAAGAGGATCTAGTCTGCAAAGTGTGAGACAAGTCGTTCGAAATACACTGAAACCTCTAGTTGCATGAAATAAGAGCAAGAGATGCGATCCCTGGTGTGCTGAACCATTCTCCCACTAGCTCTTGAAACATTTCTCGGTCAGCCACTTGCAAATGCTTCGACTTCTTGGACCTGATCAGTCTTGGCAACCGCCCCATGCACTTGTCTACAGTATCGTAGATTCTTCAATCAACTTTGTGAGCCAGGCAGCAACTCTAGTTAAGATTGAAAGCCCCAGGTCCACTTGTTGTCACTAAGGAGCTGCTCAGCTCAGTCACAATACCCTATTACTTCGAATGTCAACATTGACGATTGCCAGGTGTGCATTGGAAACCATCACACAGGCTTTTCTGACACTTTAATTCACGTTTAATTGTTGTTTCTTCGCGCAAACATGAGTGAACAGTGTCGTTCTCAGAGGGTCCAAAACAGGGCGACGGCAACGAAGAGATCGAGACGCGTATACGCCAGCCGTTGAACATGAATCATTGCAAACCTGGAATGAGAGACTCGAGCTTGCAGATTTTGACGATTTTTTCATTGGCAGTCCAACTTGTTTAATCAGGCAGGCATCATCTGTAGATGTCGCGAAGCTAATAGCTAAAGGTGTAGTTTAAGATCAACAATGGCTGACGAAGACATCCTTCACTCGAGCGATTATCACCAACAGTGAGATCAGCGCAAAACAAGGCGATAGTTGCTGGAAAGAAGTATGTGCGGAGTCGGAAAGGGAGACTCCCATTTCCGCAACGAGAAACCTCGCTTAAACAATAGGGGGCCTGGTTGTCGACAAGGGGTCTGCAGAGCACTGCGGACTGTAGAGCCCATTGCCAGCAGACGTTGTAGTTCTTGCTGCCCACGCCATGTTCCCGAGGATCGTCAAATCCGCGTTGAAAGCGCTGTTGCACAGACCATACGGGCACAGAGGAGGCACCGGCATCGCAAGCCAGTGGCGATGCGCGGAATCATGATCCAGATTAAACGGCCCAAAGCCAAGTTTTTATCGGGGTAGATCGGGGCAATTACTACGTCGGTCGATAACGCAATGCACGTCACGGCGGGTACTGTTTCTCGAGAGGAAGAAGCCCTCGCCGATCTTCGAGGTATTGCCGGAGCTTGTGGCATCCGTGCCTCACCCGCAGCGATTGAGTTCAATTTACATGGCTTGACCGGTGCACCAAGCTCGAGAGAAAGGAGGCAAGATCTTCCAGCTTTCAGAAACACTGCCCAAGCTGTACCATGTTGTGAGGAGCCGAGAGTACGGAGCACTCGCAGCAGACGTAGATCATATGATCCTCCGCCCAAGTGTCGGGATGACGCGAGTAGCTGCATCCCGGCACGAGTCGTGACGGCGTGGTGCCGGATGCCACCTGGCTCCAGTCTCAATTTAAAAAAGCCCACGCATCAGTCATCTATCCGACGCCGTACCACGCGTCGACTGTGGGTTCATGACTTGGATTGCCTGACCAAAGCTCGGAAACCGGCCGTGGTCCACGCACAGGAAGCATGGACAAGCCTGTACTACTTGTACAGAGCGGCCTCTCCCCCTGTTCGTGGACAAAACTTGGCAATATCGTGATTTTGGATGATAAGGTATGGGGGCGTGTGAAACTCAAACCAACGTCACGCCAGACAAGGAGACAATCGTTACTTTCCAAAAAGATGTTTGCATTTCCGTATATACATGTACGTGCTTGATTTATACATGTGAGAAGAAAAAAAGGTATTTACCAAAGGTAGAAGAAACTGGCCGGTAATCGCCCCGCCACCACCCCAAGTGTCAACCTTGGGGGCGCCTTTGCACCTCGTGGCGAAGAGCGCGCGTCGAACATCGACTGCCGGGTAGCGGAGGATTACCCAGTGACAACCAGGCCACGCCAACCGCCTACAAAGGCGTGTGTACTCGCGACCACATTAGATCTTTCCGTAGCCGGCGGTGGTGCTCTTGACGGAAGAGGCGGCAACGGCGTCGGGGATGTCGGCGCTGCCAAACTTGGACAGGACGCTCGCGTCGGAACCGGCAAAGGCGCCGGAGCCGGAGAGGGAGTTGGCCTGGCACTCGCGGCCGAGCTTGGACTTGCACTGGGAGGCGTTGGACGAGGTGATGGCGAGGGCGGAACCGGCGCCGCCGTCCTCGAGGACGGTCTCGACGTTTGCGAAGACGTTGCCCTCGGCGAGGACGTAGCCGCCCTCGTCGACCTCGAAACCGTGGCCGGTGGAGTCGGACCAGTAGTTGTTCACGGCGTGGACGAAGGAGTTGCCGTTCACCTTGGGGGTGCGGCCGCTGAAGTGGTGGAAGTAGTTGCCCTTGAGCGTGATGGTGTCGCTGCTGCCGGCGAAGTAGGCCGTCCAGTAGTGGTAGCCGTCGCACGTGGCCGAGTAGTCGGACTTGCCGTCGAACTCGTTGTTGGTCACGGACACGCGGCCCGAGGCCGAGGTGCCGAGGACGAGGTGCTGGCGGCCGATCTTGGAGGTCTGGGTGAGGCCATTGTTAGTTCACGAACCTCGCTGTATGTATTGGGATAAGGGGGGGGGTGTGGGGGTGTGCTTACGGTGACGTGGTCGATCCAGACGAGGTCGGTGGTGTCGAGGGTGATGGCATCACCTCCCCAGACGTACTTGGGGTTGATGTTCTCAATCTTGATGTTCTGGATGATGACGTTCTTGGAGCCGGCGAGCCTGAGACCCTTGCCGACGATGACGCCCTTGGAACCGTCGCCGATGATGGACTTGTTGGACCCGACCTTGATGGGGTTCAGGCCGGCCTTGTTGTACGTGACGGAGGCGGTGGGCGCGTCCTTTTGGTAGTTTGTGCACCAGTCGTCCTTGTTGATGGCGAGCTGGCAGCCGGAGCCGGTGCCCCAGGGCGCGCAGCCCGTCTCGGTGGCGCTGCCGTCCTCGTCGGTGAAGTCGAACGTCTTGGTCAGGACGATGACGCGCGCCGTCGAGTCGCCGAGGTACGAGACCAGCTCGTCGTTGGTGGTGGGGGTGACGGCGGAGGCCTTTCCTCCTCCGGTGACGCTGGCCGCGAAGCCCTCGGGCGTGCCGGAGACGGCGACGGCGGCAGCCTGCTGGGCGAGGGCCGCAGCGGCGAGAAGGAAGGACTTGGCAAACATGGTTTTGTTGGAAAGAAAAGCAGAACTATAGGGCTGAACGAATGGAAGAAAAGAGAGCGACTGGAGAGGGAAGAGAGTCCGAGAACTGATCAGCATCCGGCAACCAGGCGCGCCTAGATATACCTGCTGGCGATGCCTTGGCTAGCCGCTATATCTTGACAGGACGGGAGGGAGCTCCTCCTGGGATGCTATGATTCCAGCCATTGGCTTCACCATGTGTGGTCCTGATGGATCACGTCTCGTGGACCATGGACGCGACGGCCACGCACTTCCTCCGCAGTCATCTGCGGTCCGTACATTGCTGATAAGTCTGGAGCAAGCCCAGAGGGCGCGTATGCGTAAACGACCAAGGATCGGGATAGATGACACGGGTTCTGCTCTCCACCAACAGAGTCCAATAGAAGAGCCAACATTCTCCGGATGGGCAAGTATGGCTGCTATTCCCGACATCCAACCTGGTCTCTCAAGGGGTCACCACGGCGGTTGACGGCGCTGGTTTAATAAACATGCAGCCGATCGACGCAAGAACGGAGCATATCATGTGTGGTATTGATTCTGCCAGGTCCACCAGTTCCTCTGAAAAGGGCCATATCCCGGCCATGTTGAGCCTCTCACATACGACAAAACATTCCCATCTACACACGTATATCCGTACTCACGTATACTACTTGATAGGAGTACTACGCCACCCACGAGACTCCAGTTCTCACTTCCGACGACCCCCGCTGCTGTTCCCTGTCACATCCCGTCAGCGGGAGCCCAGGTCCCCACTCGGCCGGGTTCAGAACCAGTCCAAGAGTGCAGGGAACACACGATGGGGTAGAAACAGCGAGACGGTCGTATCTCGAGCCTGGTCTCACCCACCACTCAAGCCTGAACACACCATAGTAGCCCGCCCCATTCCATGGGTCTCTCGCACGAGAGATGGCGGCAGTTAGGTACACTTGACGCAGGAACTCCAGCTGCCAATATGCCGAAGCCAAGGTCGGAATCGTGGGGTCTTTTCCCTCTTTATTTCATTTTCTCTTTATTTTATTTCATTCATCTGAAGCTTCGCTGGACCCGGCTCTCTCCGACCTGTCGGGCGGTGGGCTACGGAGCATGCGTTTACGATATCGACATGGCCACGAAGCCCCGGATGAGTGCTCAGCCGCAGTCGTTGGTTGCTTTTGCTGGTGGCCGTGCCACATCGTGTCTCTTCCGGGCTCGCAGCGCTTGCGGGGCCAATACAATGCAACATCGAAGTCGCAGTATTGGTCCCTTTGGTTGGGCGAGTGGGAATAGGAGTAAGCTGGAGTTCTTTATTCCTTCGCTGCAAGGGCCCGGACAGGAGGTGCTGGTACGGGTCCGTGGTGTTAATATCGACCATCCTTTTTCTACGAGTCGGTATCCGTAGGCGAACACTGCCTCGTCTGCTGCACCTTTAACCATCTCAACTCCAACTTATTTGCCAAGACCCAGCTTTCTGGCCAATGTCGGCGTGTCATTCCGACAACCTGCGAGCCCATCGCTTCGCGCGTTGAATGCGGTCGGTAGCCTGTTCACCGGCACTTCTGCTGGCTGAAAAATCCACCCAACGTCGACAGCTAGGAACCGCGAAATGAGGTCCCCAGTTGTATCGTGTTTCTCGGCCTCTTGCAGCTGTCCGGCGGGCAGTGATGACGAAGGTGTGTGTCCCCGGGCGTGGGCAGAAGCACTCCTGGCCGAGGTTGGGAAAAGAGAATTGGCGCCCACATCGGAGGAAAAAAAGACAGTCTCTGGATGAAACCAACGCCGGTAATTGAGAACTGACAGTGTCTGGCGTGCAAGTGCCATGGCTCGACGTCGCCCCTGAGGCTTACTGCGTAGCCATCTGCAGCTGATTCATCGGGATGTGGCGCATCGTGGTGAGAAGCTTCAGTTTCTTCTGCCCATCGCTCCACTTGCCACGTAACGTGGAGAGCTTAGTCAACATGTGAAAGGATTTGTAAGGGAGTGGTCTTTGTAAACTCTGGGAAACTGCCATTTTCACCCCTTGACAAACGGACAGAGTCACGTAGCTTCAGGGTTGCGACATGGCGTTCGCCAAACAAGCATGCTTAAAAAGCCATGCGGCGCGAAACTCTGTCGCGGCGGTAAATTAGATTATACAATTAAGCTGTGCCCACAGCGGACTTCTGGGTGGACGGACTGAAGATCCGGGAAGGCTGGAGACGCTCCGCTGACGCCCATTTACGGGACGCTGATCGCTATTTACGCGATAGTCCCATGACGATGCTCCAACATGGCAGTTTGGTGGGCTCTGTTCACAGGTCGTGTCGTCTTTCCATCGCTGAACCTCGAAGCTGGATCCTGCTGCTGTGTATTCATGCCAAGGAAGCCTGTTTTCTGGAATGAAAGGACCTTTCGCTAGAAGAAGCATCAGCCCAGATTCTGTAACCTTCTCCACGAAGCGCAATTTACTAGATGAAGCTTCATCTGTCGCCGTTAGACGTGTCGGCCGATAGCCCGATACGAACGTCGGCTACGGGGTCGATGGGAATCTAAGATTTGAACAAGACCTACGCAGTACAACCTGGTTTGCGGTAGGATCATGAAAACCATCTGTTCTCTTGGCAATTTAGAGAGTTCTCATGGATGAATGATCTTCCCTGCACTGAGACATACCGGGCAGCTCGAGACTTGGCATCGTCAGGCACGACAAAGTCCAGCGTCATCTCCGTATCGTCGTCGCCGCTTCTTCTGCAGGAAAATTGAAATTGATTGAAGCAATCTTCCTTCATGCCGGTGAAATGGTCATAGATGTACACCCAGTCGATAACCTTGGATCTACCTCCTCCCGCAATCTGGCCTCAAGATGTGATTCCGACTTTCGCCGGACATACCAGGCCGTCCCTTACACTGAGCTGGACCAGACGAGGATCAAGTGAATGGGACATGGGCGTCTCCGTACCTGCTGTAAGCCTGACACGAAATGAAGGCGAAAAATGTCAGTGGGACCTGGTCTTTAAGACAAGGTGCATTGGTCGACACGGAATTCCCGTTGAACTGCAAGCTACACTTGACATCAAGCGGTCAGCGTAAAAGATTTGTCTATCGATGCCATAAGAAACACAGTAGTCACCTTTCTTGCAAACTTCGCCGAGGCTTCCTGGTGATTCCTAGCTCCATGATGAGTGGCAACTCATGTGTAAGTGGCTCGCACAAGCTTCGCGTTGAGATATTCAGCCCGTACTGTTATTGAAAAAGCCTTGCCAAAACTGTAGCCTCCGTCTCTAGAGTTACATGATCCCGATAGTACTGAAGAGCTGGACCACATAGACGAGTCGGAAGAGGACGACACGGAGAAGAAGTGTTCTTGTGCAGTGTGAATTGCGACGTCCCCACGGGGCATTATGTGTAACGATGTAATACCCTGTATATCATAGTCCGTATGAGGAGGATGGAGTGAACAGGCTGAGAGAATATGCAAACACTACGACCAATGTAGTTCTGGTCCTCTTGGTCAGAAAAGATCAAGAGGTAGAGTTGACTACACATCAAGTGACTCTCAAAGAGAACACGTAATTCATGCAATCAAAAAGCTGATCAGTGAAGCGTATGGAAGTTTTTCAGCAGAATCGAGAATTAGCCGAGATGCCGTGTTACAAGTAGGGCATTTCCAAAAGTCGATTGGCTTTCAATAAGAACAATACAACAGGAGGCACCCTTCAATTACAACTAAACAGTTGAGTAAGCCACGAGACATGGTGCCGACTTTCGGCGTGGCTGCAACAAAAGATAATCAGCCACTTGGCCCTGGATCGGTAGAACTTGGCTGATTACCACAACAAACAACCTCTCAAAGTTGAAGCGCTGTACTGCTGGTTATACAAAGATAGGCTTGCTATAGTTTGGTGCTTTTGGGCGCATTTGAAGTGTGGTTGCAGCAATACAACCCACGGAATCTCTCTCCTGACAGTCGAAGCGCGTCGAGTTGACGGCGGAACCAAACAACGTGATATTGCATTGTTCTCAATCTCCAATCACAACAGAAAACCCCTCTTGTTAAGCGGAGCGCCGTCTATCAGAATCAATCAATAGGTATATAGCTTCTTTATAGGAAACAATCATAACTTCTAGCCTTCTAATTAGCTAAAATATACTAAACTCCTATTAATCAGTTAATACTAAGACTAACCTCTATTAGATAATAATTTAATCCTAGTTTAATAGTAGTAATATTTACTATATTTTACCTAATAATTCTCTAGGGATAATTACTATATAAAAAGTATTTTAATTAGTAATACTATTATATTATTATACTATTATTCTAGTAGTAGTAGCTTTATATAATAGCTACTAGAAGCTAGGGGGGTTTAAAAAGAAGAACTTTTTTAAGAAGCTAAATATAATAAAAAATTTAATATAATAGAAAAACCTTATAAAACCTCTAGAAAGCTTCTAGAAAGAATATATTATCTACTATTTCTAAATTTTTTAAAAACTAAATAATAATATAATATATCCTATTCTTAATATTATTATAATAATAATTATTTATGATAAAATATCTTTTTTTTATTATTATAAAAATTATAAAATATACCTAAAATTTAAAAATTATTACTTAACTATTTACCTTCTCTTACTTTTTTTTAAATAATAACTACTCTTATATATTAGTTTTTCTTTCTTTTTTATATATATAGAAATAAAAAACTCTTCTTCTTAAAAGCTCTTCTTTCTAAATATTATTAATAATAATTATAATTCTATTACTAATTATTAATTATTTTTATAATAGTATTATTAGTAGCTACTAGCCTCCCTAGAGACTTTCTTCTACTTCTATTTAAACTACTCTTTCTTCCTAATTACTTTTTATTAATATATTTTATTATATTTATACTAAATATAAAAGATTCCTACTAATTTCCTGTTTTATTAGAATTTATAATCTTTCTAAATATACTATAAATTATTCTAAATATTATAGATAGTATACTAATTAGGTTTATAATTTCTCTATTCTTATTTTTATTAATTATATATTAATAATTATTTATTAAATAGTAATCTTTTTTAAATTAAATTATTTAGATGTTTATTTATACTACTTCTAATATATTACTATTTAATTTAATATAATATTTATTAGAAATATCTATTTTATTATTTATTCTTATAGAAAAATAATCTATCAAGATAACTAACTTACTTTAAAATAGTTATAAGAATCCTATTTAACCTCTTTAACCCCTTTAGCTTTATATTTTATAATAATATATAATATTAGATCTTTAGTAATATGTTCTTTTATAACTAAGCTTTTTCTTATTACTACTTCTTATAAACTACTTTAGCTAGCTCTAAATATTACTAATTATAGTTTTTTATTAAAATTATCTATTTATTTTTTCTTATTTATTCTTATCTATCTATCCTATCTTAAGTACTATTTAGTAACTATTTTAATTTGTATTATTATTATCTCACTATATTATATTAATTATATTATCTTCTTATATATTAATATATTTTTAATATAACTAGAACTCTAAAGATACTTTTAAAGAAAGTATAGTAAGATATAAGATTACTACTATTTTATATTATTATTATACTAAAGCTTATTAAAATAAAACTAATTATTTTCTAATTCTAACTATTTAGAGTATTATATCTTATTAACTTATTAATACCTTATAATAATTTATCAGCTAGAACTTAAATCCTAATAGCTATAGTAATCTTTATATACTTTAATAGTTTTTGTATAAGATCTATAATCTTAATTATATAAACTACTATTACATCTAACTTAATACTAATTAATATTACTATTATAAAAATAATATTACTAGATATAACTTAACTATTAAATATAACTAGTATTTAAATAGTAATTATAATATATTTTAAAGTGATTATTTTACTTAGGACAATAATAATGAATATTGCAAGTTTACTATTTATATAATATACCTTACTTATATATATTATAAAAATTAAAATAGAAAGTAATTAGAACTAAATAATCTTTCTAGTCCTACTTCTCTATTTTTACTTATATCCTCTACTTTACTTATATTTCTTAAATCTTTACTTAAACTTATTTATCCTAAGCTTATTATTTAGAAATATCTTATTCCTAACTTACCTATATATCTTCTTTATTATAATCTCTATATAGCTAGCTTTCTTTTTATAAATAACCTTAATATATAAATTCTTTATAATATAAATATTAAGTTTATCTAGTTATTCTATAATACCCTTAATAGAAATACTATAAATACTTATTTTTAATATAGAGAAAAATAGTTTAATATATAGTTCAATAATAAAAGTATTTACTAGAATTACTAGAAAAAAAATAATTTATAGGGATAGTATTAACTAGTTTTCTTTTATTCTAATAAAAATAAATTTAACTTTAGTAATATTTCTAGCTTTCTACTTAAGTTTATATATATTAAAGAGATATTTATTACTAAGGTTTATATAGCTATTAATTTCTACTAAGTTTGTAGTATATAGTATAGCTATAAAAATTATATTATTAACTTCCAAAAAAATATTAGTAAGATTTATAATTAGCTATTTCTTTTCTTTTATAATATTAAAATAGTTTTATTATAACTTCTTAATATAAGTTGAAATTTTTATTTTAATTATTAGTTTATAAGAAACGTTTATATTTAGAAGAGCTATATTAGCTACTAGTTATATTTTCTAAAAGATAATTATCTAAATTATATAGATATACTTATTAATTAAGATAATATTAATTAATTATTAGATAATAGTTCTATTATTTACTAAATACTAATTAAAATTACTAATAATATTAATAATTTTTAACTAGATTTTAAAGAAGAATATTTTAATCATATTAATACTACTACTATATTTAACCTTATAATAAAATATAATATCTTTTAAGATTTTTATATTAAATTATAATAGTAATAATAATTTAGTAATAAGTAACCTCTTATTAGTTATTACTATATTAATATACTTTCCTATTAGAAAATACTTCTTTCTAATTTTAACTTTTCTAAATCCTTCTTATTATTCGCCTTCTTAATATTATACCCTTATAGTAGAAGTAAGTTCATTTAACTATATTAGTAGTCTATTAACTTTTCTTACTATATCTAGTATATATTTAAGTAGTTTCATGGTTGTTTTACTAAATATCTTTAGTTTTAATTTGTTATTTTTAATATTTTAATATAAATTAAGGTTAACAAAGAGAGGAGTTTCTATAATAAACGAACAGGTTAAAATAATATTACTATTAATAATTTAACAGTTGTATTTAAGTTTAATATCCCTAAGGCTATATATCTTCTTAATACTATTATTTATAAAATAAATATTATTAGAGGTACCTATTTATATTAAAAGTCTAAGCAATACTAACTTAAAGCTATTATTTATATTCTTAAGTATTTAAGTATTTTTATTACTTTTAGTATAACTAACTACTACTAGTACTTTCTCTATAAGTATATATCTAACTTTAAAGAGTAGGAGAATACTACTAAGACTTACTATATATAGATATTAAGAATAAGTATTTATAAGAACCCTTATATCACTATTTACTACTTTTATTAATAATATATTTTCTTTTATAAGAAGGTTTTAAAAAAGTATTTAATATTATTAAATATTAAGCTTACCCATAAGTAGTAAAGTTATAGTAATATATATAACTATAGTATTTATTAGTTTGATAATACTATTAAGCTTAATATAAGTAGTAAATATACTTATAAGCTACTTACTACTTTCTAAAAAAGCTATATTAATACTATCTATTTTAAACTAAACTATATTTATAATATTTAATAAAAAGCTAACTTTCTTATAATTTATTAGCTTAATAATATATTTAAATTCCTATTTAATATTATTAGCTATATCTAGTATTATATATAGTAGTTATTATATATATAAAAAGATAGATATTAAAATAGAGTTATATTAGTTTTACTTCCCTTATATTTATTATAATATCCCTACTATTACTAAAAACTTTAATTTAAAATATTAGATTTTTAAAATTTAGTATAATAAGATTAACTTCTATTAGTATAATCTTATTATTATTTTTATATAACTTGCTAATATAGATTTTTCTTTTTATACTAGTATTACTAGAGCAATTTACTATATTACTAAATATATTAATAAGACTAAAACTAAAATATAATTATATAAAGAGTTAGCTGAAATTATTTTACTAAGGATTTAATCCTACTAACCTGTTATCTCTTTTACTATTAAGTTAATGAATAAATTTCTCTCTAAGTAGAACTAGTTAGTATAAGAAATCTATTATATTTGTTTTAATTTTTTTCTATATAAGAATAGTTATATTACTATTTTAATTAACTATTATTATTTAAATTTAGTTGCTCCTATATCTTATATTACTAAAGGTAAAATCTAATAGATAAGAATACTTCTCTAGAAATATATACTATATTCTAATAATATAGTATTTATTGATATAATATATCTATACTTCTTATTTAGTATTAATAGTTTATATATTAGTAATATATATCTCTTTCTTTATATCTAGCTATATATTTTTAATTATTTTCCTTAGTATAAATATAATTAAAAAGATTAATATAAGAACTATTATTATGTTAAAATAATACTCTATTATCTATTCTAAAATTATAATAACTTTCTAACCATTAAAAATAAAAGAAGAAATAGTTTTTAAAAAATTTATTATATTTATTAATAAGTTTATAATTATAATAATAACTTTTATAATATACTTATTAATTCTAAATCTTTTAAATTCTTTAATAAGTTTAATAATACTATTATCAATAATATTATTATAAGAGAAGATTAAGAAAAACTAGTCTGCGAAGTTCTTTTTCACCTTCTTAACTTAAAAAAACTTAATATTATTAGTAATTATCCTATTAATCTAGAATACTCCTAGTAGCTTTATATTAATTAGTATAGTAATAAAATAGTATCTAACTTTTAGTTTATTAAAAAAGCTAATTACTAGCTTAGAGAAGTAGCTGATAATAATGCCTAGCTGCTTATAGATAAAACTATTAATATTTTTAATACTAAATAGTATTAAATTTATAATATTATCTTTTTATATTTCTACTCCTTTATCTAAAATAGTAATCTAGCTTAAACCTTTATATATATTAATAGTTAGAATAATATAAATAAGTCCTATATTATTTAACTATTTTATATTACTCTTTTAGATCTTGCTTAAAGAGATAATAGATTAAATCTTATTATAATTACTACGCCTACTAGTATTATTATAAATAGTATTTAAAACTTAACTTTTTATAATATCTTTCAACTACGAATTCAAACTTTAAACTTCTAACTATTAATTATTATTAATCTATCTAACTTCTAGTTTCAATAGTACTATAAGAAGTACCTTATTATTAATAAGAGGTCTATAATTAGTTTAAATATATTTATATTTATTAATAGTTACTTTTACTAGTTATTTTCTAAGGTTGATCTACCTTTTAGTAGTATAAATATCCTTCTTATAAGAGATTTTTATTAATCCCTTCCTATTTACAAGAAAACTCTTTTTACTTATAAATAGTCTATCTATATATTACTATATAAGATCTCTATTTAAAATACCTATCTTCTATTTCATAAGATAGTTAAACTAAATATTATTATCTATTTATAAGATAATAAATAAGTTTAGTTTTAATATATACTAGAGTAAATCTATAACTTATAAGTCTCTATTAAATCTTAGTAGTTATTATCTACTTAATTATATATATTACTATTACCTTATGAAATATCCATTTTTAATAATACTTTATATATCTTTTTTACTAATACTAAAGTTAATAAGTATAATTCTAATTATATAGCATCTCTTTTTAACTTAGTATAAATTATCAATACAACTCATTTAAACTTTAAGGTAGATAAAATTACCTTTTAAGATATTAGTAATTTCTATGAAAGGCTTTTCTTTATTATTAGAACTTAAGTAATACTAATTCAGAATATTTAAATAGAAATAGGTTTTTATAATAAAGTATTAGGAATAATTTATAATATTATTTAATAGATAGGTATTATATAGAAAACTAATAAGCTTTTAGCTATTTTTATTAATTTTAATAACTATATTAGTAATATTTATATTATAGTAAAGGTAGTTTTAAACTATAGAACTATACCTATCTTTTAAGTAATTTATAAGTTCTATAAAAATAACTAGGTATATTCTTATATTTAGTTCTCTCTTACTATTACTTATATTGTTACTATTTATAAATTATAAAATATAATTCTTAATAAAGCTATATTAGATATTAGTAGTTATTAGTTCTAAACTAGATTAATCTATATTACTATTTCTTAAGTTTACTCTCTCTGTAGCTTTATATTTAAAAGTCCTTTTAATTACTAAATCTTCTCTAATTATAAAACTAAATCTAGCTAAGAATATAATTAAAATACTTAGTATAAATATTTTAAATATATCCTTTAGCTAGTTATAAAGGTTTTAAGCTTAAGTAGTATTAATATAGTAGATTTTACCTTCTATTAATACTATTATAAAAGTACTTCTTATAGTTATTCTAACTATTATAACTTTAAAAAAGTTTTTATTAATAGTATCTAATTTAATCTAACTATTATTTATTTTATTAGCTTTAATTATTTTATAGTATTTCTTAATTCAAAAAAAGTATTTTATTATTAGTAGTATTTAACTTAAGTTATACTTTATCTATTTTACTAATTATTTCGTAATATTCTTTAATTTAAAAAGGATATTTTTTATTAGTAATATTTAAACTAAATTAAACCTTATCTACTTTACTAGTTATTTTATAGTATTCTTTAATTTAAAAAAGATATCTTTCTATTAGTAGTATTTAAACTAGACTGAATTTTATCTATTTTACTAGTTACTTTATAGTATTTCCTTAATTCGAAAAGAAAATCTTACTATTAGTAGTATTTAACTTTAGCTGAATCTTATCTATTTTACTAGTTATATTATTAATTATCTTTACTAGCTGTATTATTAACTATTTTTACTAGTTGTATTATTAACTATATCTTAGTTTATGTTAATTTAAAGAAAATATATTACTATTTAGTATATTAGACTTGTTATTAAGAATAAAACTAGCGCTATTTTAACTAGTACTACTTATTGCTATTTTATATAATTAGTATTATATCAAGCTATTTAATATAGGTTTTTTATATAAAAACTTATAGTTTCTTTTATATTGTTATTATTTATAGCTTTTGCGAAATAGATGTAGACTAGTAAAAATAGCTTTACTAAAGCTGAGGATAATACTACTAATGAAGCTTTTAAATACCTATAGAGTTATATTTTAAATTAGAAAATAATACATTAATTAATACTACTATTTATACTTATTATAATAAATATACTATTTTTTTATTAGAATTTATATTTTTATTTTTACTTTTTATTAATATAATTAGAAGGATAATTAATTATATAATTCTTATATATTACTTTTATATAACTATTTTAAATAGTAGTTATTATATAAAC